>JAODAL010009372.1:0-111241 GCA_025379985.1 Phyllomedusa bahiana
ATTAAAATATTTGGTACGCCGCATCCCCAAAGTCGATCTATAAAGATATAACATCATTTATCCCGTACGCTGAACACCGTAGAAGAAAAGAAATGCCAAACGCCAAAATTGCGTTTTTTGGTCATTTTACGTCACTTAAAAAATTGAATAAAGTGATCAAAAAAGTCGCAAGCAAACTGCTAGCGATAAACAGTACATTTCAGCCCTCAAAAAATGCTCCCTCAGTGACATCCGCAGGTGTTAGTGCAAAAAAGTTATTGGTCGCACAAACTGGCGCCGCGGCACAAATTTCAAAAATAGAAAAAGTTTGGAATTATTTAACGGTACCAAAACATAACGGAAACCCTACATATTTGGTATCAACCTGTAGAATACAGATAACACATTGTATTGACCGAAGATTGAACGTCGTAAAAGCAAAACACCCCGAACATGGCGAAAATGTTTTTTTCACAATTTGTCCAACTTGGATTTTTTATGCGGTTTCCCAGTATATTCTACTGTACAGTGAATAACACCATTAGAAAGTACATCTTGTCCCGCAAAATAAAAGCCCTCATATGTCTATGTAGGTGAAAAAATAAAAAAAGTTATGGCTGTGGGAAGGCGAGGAGGGAAAAACGAACGTGTCAACAAAAAAAACGCCGGGTCTTTAAGGGGTTAATAGTGTTGTTTAAGGCCATGTTCACACGGCTTAAAATTGGACATATTTCAGTCCGTAATTACGCGCCGGAGTGCGCAAATTACGGCTGGAATACGTCCCAGTCATTACGGTAATCCATAGTTCTCTATAAGAACTGTGGATTACGTCTCCTCTCCCTGCTCAGCGAATCCACCGCAGGGGGAGATAAGTGACATGTGAATTACCAGCGGCGTCTACGCACCGCTGGTCATGCAAGTCTATGGGCCGGCGAGGTGCCGGCCCCTCGCTCCCTCCCCCGCACCCGCCCCGCCCCCGGCCCCTCGCTCCCTCCCCCGCTCCCGCCTCGCCCCCGTCCACACGGCGTAATTGCGGGGCGTAATTACGCCCTGCAAATACACTGTGTGAACATAGCCTAAATCTACTCTTGTTCAACAAAACCTGAATTTTTTTACTCTGTCCCTCGCTCTAACCCTAACCTAATTCAGTGTTAGGATTTTTAGGCTTTTTCAGGGTTAACATACTTCCTTACAGCACTTCCAGGTCTACTGGCACCTTTGCTCCAACATCAATTCCACTCCAATGTCACTTCAGATCTAATATGAGACCAAAAGTGATGACAGCAACACAGCTGCTAAGCCCAGAAGCACCACAGAGAGGTAGGTGAACCCTAGGGCCATGTTCACACGGCTTATTCTGGGACTTAATTCAGTCCGTAATTTCGCCCGGAGTTTCGCCAATTACGGGCTGAATCCGTCCCAAATAACTACGGTAATGCACAGTTCTCATAGAGAACTATGCATTACGTCTCCTCTCCCTGCTCGGCGGAAAAACGCCGAGGGGGAGATAATTGACAGGTCACTTTCTAGCGGGGTAAACGCGCCACTAGCAATGACTGTCTATGGGCCGCGAAGTGCCGGCCCCCCGCTCGCTCCCCCCTCCCGCCCCTGCCCCCGGCCACACGGCGTAATTGCGGGGCGGAATTACGCCCCGCAGTTAAGCCGTGTGAACATAGCCTAAGGCTATGTTCACATGGCTTATTTCGGGGCGTATTTACGGACGTATTTACGTCCGCAAATACGTCCCGAAATACATTTCAAATAATGAACAATTAGATAAGCATTGATTCCACTGTAAAATACGCCTCGTCGTTCACACGAGGCGTATTTTCGCAACGTATTTGCGGGCGTAAATACGTCCGTAAATACGATCGTAAAATTAAGTCCCCTGTCACTTATTGAGGCGTATTTTGCAACGTAAATCTCCATAGTAAAGAATGGGGAATGTATTTACAATGCGAAATACGTGCCACACTTTGTGACACGTATTTGAAACGTATTTCGGGACGTATTTGCGGACGTAATTATGTCCGTAAATACGCCCCGAAATAAGCTATGGGAACATAGCCTAAGGCTATGTCTACACAGCACTGGATTTGGTAGGTTTTCCAGCGGATTCAGTATTTTGAATCTGCCAAAGATCTGACTGTACCCTGCGCTGTGTAGACCTCAATTGAAAATCTGTGCTGTAGTCTACACAGCACGGATTCTTTTACTGAGGCTTGCTGTCGGATTTTGGACGGTATTTTCACATTGCTGTGTAGAGCTAGCCTAAAAAGGCATAAAAATCCTAACACTATATTAGGGTCGGGGTTATTGATATGATTAGAGCTGATTTTTTGTGGGGGGTTATTTATGTCAAAATTCAATTTGTTTTGCGTGGAATTTGACTTTGAACTGAGTCCGGGCCACACTATTTATAGCAATACCAAGTATGTGTACGTTTTTCATTTGTATGTATCATTATGTAAAAAAAAACATACCAACATTTTTTTATTACCTATTTTTGTTTAATTTTTTTTCTTTTAAATCTCATGAAGGGATTATGCCATCCTTATGTGTAAATCCCTTAATTCTAGTTCATTTGCAAATTAAGTTGGTTCCCAGGGCTGACTTTATAGGTCATTCCCAGTCTTTATGTTACCTTTTCTGGACAATGTTTGCACTCTCAAAGCTACCAACACTGCATGGAGGGTTTGTGTTTTTTTTTACAATATTGTTTTATGTTTTGTGAAGTTATTATCCAAAATAATAAAATTTTTAAACACTCTGCATGCACAAAAATTTTTTGTCATTAAAACTAGAATACAAAGTTGATAGGTACCCTCTAGTCTTTATTGATAGTATAAAGTAACACGACAATAATGATCTCACTGAGTTTGCTTCAGGCTCTTAACTTTGAAGAGAAATAGGTCATTTGATTTACATGGCTAGGCATGCTTGGATCTGCATTTTTGGTTGGCACAAATTTACTTCACTGCATATTGTCTAATATTATTAATGCTGGCTCACATACCTGGGTGTTACTATTTATAATTACATAGGAAATATCCATTAGGCAAGCTAACCGAACTAACACATTACAATTATGACAAAATTGGTGGTACCCTTCCATTAAAGAAATAAAAACCTACAATGGTCACTGTAATAACTTGAAACTGTCAAAAGTCATAATAAATTTAAAATGACTGCAAACAATGTTTTTGAATTGTGGTTTAACTGAAAATGTTATTAATACAAACTAATGAAACCTAGGAAAAAAATGATGGGACCCTTAAAGGAGTTGTCTCCCTACAGAGTTTCATAGGCTGCATGACTGAAATACTCTGTCACTTCCTGGTTCAGACTGACTGAAATTTGCATAAGCTCCATGGTGAATCCAGCCCTGTGCTTTCAGTTGCTAATTAGATCAGATTAGCTCAGAAGCTTCTGAAACTACTAACAGGACTTTTTATCTGATCCCTCAAACAAAAGCCCTAATTACAGTGCTGTTTACTTGAGATAAATCAAGCTTTTTACTGCCTAGCAGCACAGACACTGCTGAGACCTGTGTGATGACATCACTCACTGCTATCACATAGAACAAACAGCAGGGGGGAGAATTGTTTACAGGTTGGTTACTGAGGAAACTGCAACAGCCAGGGAGGTCATAAATTCACTTGTATCTCCTTAAGGAAAACAGATGAACAAAGCAATATATTTGGAAAATGTCTTTATTTTGTGTTCCCTACAATTTGAAAGCTATTCTTTGTAGCACGACAACCCCTTTAACTTAATATTTTGTTGCACAGTCTTTTGAGGCAATCACTGCAAACAAACGATTTCTGTAACTCTCAATGAGACAGGTATTTTGGTCCACTCCTCGTGAGCAAACTGCTCCAGCTGTCTCGGGTGTGAAGGTGCCTTTTCCAAACTGCATGTTTCAGCTCCTTCCAAAGATGTTCAATAGGATTTAGATCAGGGCTCGTAAAAGGCTGTGTTAGAATAGTCCAATGCTTTGTTCTCAGCCATTCTTAGATGTTTTAGCCATGTGTTTTGGGTTATTATTTTGTTGGAGGACACATAACCTGCGACTGAGACCAAGATTTCTGACACTGGGCAGCACATTTCATTCCACAATGCCTTGTTAGATTTGAGATTTAATTGTACCCTGCCAAATGCAGCAAAGTATCCCTAAAATAGAAACAAGCCTCCTCCATGTTTTGTAACACATACAGGAAGGATAGTGCGTGTGGTGGTGAAGCACTCCACTGTATGTGGTTCATTATACCCAAGAATGGGAATGGCGTTGTGCCGTGGAGGATGGGTGTGATGCTTATATACTAAGTCGCCATTTAATAAATTAATGTCCACAACTGGATAATAGAAAGAACTCCCTGCAAACTTAGTCTGTACAAGGTCACAGATCTTCGAACACAAACAAGATTTCAACAGGTGGACGACCGCAGCATCATGACACAGCATACAGGGAACACTCTTGCTGCCAACCTTGGCCTTTCCCTAACAGTCCTTGATCCCCGGAGTAGCTTCTATTCCTGTCCCTCCTCCTGCCGTGGTTTGTTTCGGATAAAGGTCTCTCCTTTACCTTTCCATCTGCCACCAGAGACTAACACCAAGCTCACTCCCTCTCTCGGAATCTGTACTATTATCTCTACTGTCCGCTGTCACTCCCGCGCTGTCTCGAGTCTCTGTCCCACTCTGTCCCCAGACAGGATATAGGAGATACCTCTTTTCTTCTCTTGTATCCTCTCTCTAGCCGCGAGTGGGGAAGAACTATTTACATGCTGGGCACTTAACTCTGCACCCAGCCCTGGGGAAAGCCCAGCATCTCCTCCTGTGGACTACATATTTTTCTCTTTCTCTTCTTATACTGATTTCCCTTAAAACAACTCTAGCTCAGGCTCCTCATCCTATCTATGTCCTGATAAGTTGCTACTTAGTTGGCCCGCCTTGTCCTCAGCCCAGCTCCACCCCTTGAGTTTGCTGATTGGCTTTTCCCTAGCAGTCCCAATTGTTGCTCTTTCTAAACTGTTTTTCCCATTTCCCTGGTTTCCCATGGCAACCCAGTGTGCTACTACTCCTAACACGGGCATAACTACAACCCCTTACATTCTCACAGTACTTACAATGTTCCTTTCTTTCTATGCATTCATTTTTGTGTCTGTGAACATAGAGCTGATGTGACTTGCCAAAAACCTCCAGTTTCATCTTATCTGTTCAAAGGGCATTCTCCCATAAGCTTTGTGGTTGTCAATATGCAATTTAGCAATTTCCAGTCTTGTTTTTCTTGCTTTCTACAGTGGGTTCTCCTTGGTGTTATTCCACTAAGCCTACTTTGGCAAAGGCAGTGACAGATGGTGCGATCTGCCACTAATGTGCCTTGATCTGGGATTTCGCCTCTAATCTCTTTGAAAGTAGTCCTGGGCTCTTTGGTTACCATTCATATTATCCATCTCTTCAGTTTGTCATCAATTTTCCTCTTGCAGCCACGTCCAGAGAGGTTGGCTACAGTCACATAGACCTTAAAGGAGTTGTCTCATTACAAGCTTTCAACCCACTTCAATGCTTCTGGCAGCAAAGGATTTTTGAATTGAGGGGCGTGCTTCGTCTGCCTCTTCTCCTCCCTCTCCTCCCCCCCTCCCCTCAGCACACAGAAAGCTCTCCTCTATAACTTCTATACAGCAGGGGGAGGGCGAGGGGGTTTGCTGCCAGAGTTAACCCTGTGTGTGCCTGCCTAGGTCTGTTGCAGGCTGCTAGATCAGCTGCACTGTCAGCTCCATGGAGACAGGAGAGGGTTGATCTATGAGTGTGGAGAGGTCTGTGAAGCTGTGTCTAGCTTCAGGGCAGCTATGAAGTGTGTTACTATAATCACGATGTGTCACTAGTACAGCAGAGCATGAACCGTTCACATGCCCCCTGATCTGTTCTATTAGTATAGTCAGAGCTCCACAGACACATCATGATTATAGTAACACACTTCACTGCTGTCACATCTACTGACCACAGATCAGCCTCACCTCTGCTCTCCTTAATCTGTATAGAGAGCAGGAGGAAGCAGGCACACACAGGGTTAATCCACACAGACACAGAAGCCAGAGCCCTCCCCCTCCCTTCCCTACAGAAACATACTGTGTGGGAGGGGCTCTGTGCTCAGACCTGTTTTCAGAAACAGAGTCATCAGACCTGACAGCCAGTGAGATAAAGATCAACAGGTCGGCTGCTATAGAGATTTCAGGAGCTGATGAACTACTACTAACACGGATAATTTTAAATCAGTAGGACATTTGTAATGAACATATATTGCAAAGCTGCTTGTTTTTTAAAGATCTTTTAATTAAAACCCAATCATTGTAGCGAGACAACCCCATTAAAGAGAACCTGTCACATACATTATGCCCCCCTTGCTGAGGACTATATTTACTATTTTGCCATAGGCAAACTTAAACTCTATCAGTTCTCTATCTATAAAACACTAAAACGTAATTTTTATTATGTATAACTCTTAACCTTTATACACACTATTTAAAAACCTGATTTCTAACCTCACCATTTAACCCTTTCTACTTCTGAAGGAAGGAATAGCTCCTTTTCCATTATCAAGTCTGGTGGAACCCCACCTACCAACAGGAAAGTCTTATATATACAGCAAATTATAAACTCCAGTGAGGGATCCCAAGCCTCCTGCTTGGGCAATCGTCCCTAATCTAATGGACACAGGACATATAAGGTTTCCTTTTGACACCCTCTGCAGCGGGTGGCACTTGTAGACAGAGGTGAGAAATCACAATTTAAAACGTCATGCCTGACCTTACCAACATGTTTCACCAGCTAACCTGGTTGCATCAGGGGTTAGAGGTCCGGTCAGGGGTTAGAGGTTAGAGGACAGCACAAGCTAGTGTCAGACATGCTGTTTCCAGCACTGTGTCCCTTATTCTATAAGATACAGCCGTTTTAGAGCATTTAGGGCCACATGTATGAAAACTTTCTAGGTCTAAAACTCACTGTTCTTGTCTGTATTTTGTGTTGGACACCTAGAAAGTGCTGGGCAGCCCACCCAATCGAATAGTATGGGCGTCACTAATCGGTTGTAAGCCAGCATGGTGCACCACACGTATCTGTATTAAAGGCACCCTTCTGTATTGAATTATCTATATGCAATTGTAGTATCAACAACCACCCCCACCCCCCTCATGCATGGAGGGCATGTGAGTGGTTGTTTTATTAGAACTTTTCCATTTGTGTAATCTCCCCATGCATTATACTGTGGCTTTTCTGCATGCTGGTGTGAACAGGTATTAATGTGCAGTTTTTTTTTATCATCTAATTGAGCTCTGATTGGTTGTTTGGGAAACAAGGACAGTCCTATGCTTAGTTTTCATAAATGAGGCACAATATCTATGATGATTAAAATGTAATTTCCTACGACCAAAAAAATTTATTAATTTACCAGTCATTTGTCAGTCATTGGTTTGAATATATATCCTTCAAAAAGATTCCATGTTGATGTTGATTTTGTTCTTAGTGCCTTTCAGACATTGGACGTATCTCTACATCCCAGCGGGAAGTGACTTTCCGCATATGGACGTACAGGTATGTTCTGAACATTGTGCGGCCTCTGAAGCAGGGCCTACATGATCACAGCATGGGACCAGATGTATATTACAGCTGACCCCATCCCGTGTTGCCCACGGCCGGAGTGAGCTTCAGCCGCGGGTTATTAACCCCTAGCAATTTTTTTTGTTTGTATGGACCAAAATTTTTTACAAAATTAATGCACACTGTGACATGGGAAAGCAATCTATCACATGGATAGGTAAAAGTATCAAAAAGTTGTTCCCACATAAAGTGACGCATGTCAGATTTAAAAAAATGGGGCTCTGTCAGGAAGGTCAAAACTGGCTGCGGCAGTAAGGGGTTAAAGGGTTATGTCATCTAGTAAAAGTCTTTCGAGGCCAGCTTGTAGCTCACTACATAGGTAGCACTATACGTAAATTGAAGAACCGCATATACCACATAACGGGCATAAGAAATGGCCATTCATATTTGTCTGGAGCCACTAAACATTTTGTGGAGTTACACACTGGTTCCCTTACATCTTTCCAGTGCTACAGCATAGAATCTGTTAAGAGGCCATTGAGAGAAGTTGATTGGCTCAAACAGGTCAGATTAAGATAAACCTTTTGGATCCTAGAATCAGATGTGAGATTTCCTAAGGGCTTAAACTATAGGAGTGATTTGTTCTATATTAATCATTTAGTTTTGAGACTGGTTTTCACACGTATTAATGAAGTTGTATTTTTTCGAATCTGTAAATCACGGCTAATCAAGGTTTGGCTAGGTACCGATTATGTCACTTCCACCTGGAACCGTATTGGTTTTAAGATTATTTTTAAACAGGTGTGTTGCGCAATATAATCTAGCTATGAACAAGGACCTATCAGAGGTCTGAAACGCGTAAGCGTTATATCGGCTTTTTATCTCTGTCATGTACCATATATCATAATAAAAGGTTTGGACCGTTACCTTGCTGGATTATATTCTTTATCTTACGGAGACTACTTTAGAAAAGGAGGAGATGACTGCACCTGCACAGCTTTCCCCCATTCATGTGTATGGGAGTTCCAAATATACACAAGCACGTTCACTCGGTATTATAGAAATGATCAAAAAGAGCTGTGCAAGTACTGCTATCTCCCTATTCTCTAAAGCTGGCTCATAGCAAGCTACATGCCAACCCTCGGAAGGGATTTTACCAGATGACCCAACCTCTTTAATCCCCTCGTGACAGCCCGGCATAATAACATGGCTCTTTGTTTTATCCTCCCTGCCTTCCAAGAGCCATAACTTTTTTTATTTTTCCCAAACATATAAGGGTTGTAATTTCGCGGGACAAGATGTAATTTCTAGTGTAATCATTGACCAACCATAGAATATGCTGGAAATGTTTTTTTTAAAAAAATCTTAGTGGGGTGAAATGTGAAAAAATTTACTTGTGTCATGTTTGTGGGGGTTTTATTTTTACATTGTTCACTCCATGGTATTAATAATGTGTTATCTGTATTCTGCAGGTTGATACAATTCCTGAAATACCAAATTTGTAGGATTTTTGTTATGTTTTAGTACCGTAAAAGAAATCCAAACATTCTTGTGTTTGAAATTTGCGCTGCAACACCATTTTCAGCGACCAATACGTTTTTTTGGACCGGAGTGATGGTGCATTTTTTGCAGGCTGAAGTATACTTTTTATTCATTCCATTTTGGGTAGATGTGACTTTTTATCACTTTTTATTCCAATTTTTAGAGGACGTGAAATAGGGGGAAAAATGCAATTTTGAATTGTGGATTTTTTTCTGCTATGGTGTTCATCAAACGGGACAAGTGATGTAATATTTTAATAGATTGTACTTTTGTGAAAACAAATAGGTGTTATTTGAACTTTTAATATTTTTTGTTTCATTTTAAACTTCATTTTTTTGGTTTCTTTTACATATACAGTAAGTCCCCCTAGGGTACTTGACCAGTAAGATGGGGCGATCATTAGTACACCCTTCTGCATTCTGTAAACAATGCAGAAGGGTATTCAAGGAGGGTAGTCCTAACAAATCCTGCCTGGGGCAGAAAATGTTAGAATCGCATATATGGCAGCGATGGAAGGTCTATTGTTTTGTCAAAATGCAGGACCACAGTCAGATCCTCTAGTAATCTAGTCGTCCTTACGAATGTTAAAAGATCAGCTCTCTGTGGCAGTAATTCCATATATGTAATAGCCTTCAGTACTTATTGTTAACAGTTCATGAAAGATGATAACAGAAAATAACTTTTGTAGTATCCGATTTATGTTCCTCTTTGCTGTGATAAAAGTGCATTTTATTGTGTGAGCAACAATGAACCAGTAGATGGTGGTGTAAATGAGTCCTCCAGTTTTTAGAACTAAATATGTCTTTGGAGGTAAGCCTAAAATCTGTTTTAGAGCGTTTGAAATTTTAGAAGTTCTAACTAATGTATTTGTTTTATCTATTGTTAGAAACGACAAATTGTATATAACATTTATAAATATCATAGGCATGGTGGAAGGATTTATACTGCCAGGATGGCATGTCTCTGTGATCTGTTTATATTAGAGAAAACTTTGTACAGATCATTGTTAACCCATTCTGCTGACCAACCAGCTGGTATGAAAAGCATAAAGAGGTGCTATATTTAGTGAAAAAAAAAAAAAAAAAAAAAACTGGCCTCAACCAGTTTGATTTGGGCACAGGTTACAGAAACCATAAAGAAAGACAAATTAAATCCTGGCCATCCGACCACTAACTAGTCTTTAGAGACTCCCTCTCTAACCATGGACTTGGCCTGCTTCCAGTGCCACAAACACTTTTACCAGCCACTATCGTGTCCAACGTCCTGATGGCAGGCTCCTGCATGCCTCAAGCCTGGGGATAAGAGCCCTCTCCTCAGCTCTTCTGCTGCTCCAGCTCCTGGCAGTAAACCACACTCCCTGGACACCTGCAGCAGCAGGCTTTTATAGGCCTCCAAGGACCTGACAAAAGACTGTCCTGGATACACAGGAACAGCCACCCACCCAACGCTATAGCTGTTCCAAAAAAGCCACCCCATACATAGCCGTCTAGCAGCTGCTGTAAGTGTCAGTAACAAATTGTCACTGAATAAAGGTGGCTTTTCCCCACTGAGACCGGGTCCTTGATGGCTCATCTGCAGGAGGTCTCTGGCTGCTTACCCTCTAGTGGCAGTAACATGCATCTGCACACACACACACACATATATATATATATATATATATATATATATATATATATATATACAGACATATATAGTGCCTTGCAAAAGTATTGGCCCCCTTGAACTTTTCAACCTTTTGTCATATTTCAGGCTTCAAACATAAAGATATAACATTTTAATTTTTTGTAAAGAATCAGCAACAAGTGGGACACAATTGTGAAGTGGAGCGGAATTTATTGGATGTTTTAAACTTTTGTAAAAAATAAAAAACTGAAAAGCGGGGCGTGCAAAATTTTTCGGCCCCCCTTAAAGGGGTTGTCTCGCTACAAAGAATAGCTTTCAAATTGTAGGGAACACAAAATAAAGACATTTTCCAAATATATTGCTTTGTTCATCTGTTTTCCTTAAGGAGATACAAGTGAATTTATGACATCCCTGGCTGTTTCAGTTCCCTCAGTAACTGACCTGTAAACAATTCTCCCCCCTGCTGTTTGTTCTATGTGATAGCAGTGAGTGATGTCATCACACAGGTCCCTGCAGCCTCTGTGCTGCTGGGCGGTACAAAGCTTGATTTATCTCAAGTAAACAGCACTAATTAGGGCTTTTGTTTGAGGGATCAGATAAAAAGTCCTGTTAGTAGTTTCAGAAGCTTCTGAGCTAATCTGATCTAATTAGCAACTGAAAACACAGAGCTGGATTCACCAAGGAGCTTATGCAAATTTCAGTCAGTCTGAACCAGGAAGTGACAAGAGTATTTAATTCATGCAGCCTATGAAACTCTGTAGGGAGACAACTCCTTTAAGTTAATACTTTGTAGCGCCACCTTTTGCTACGATTACAGCTGCAAGTCGCTTTAGGTATGTCTCTATCAGTTTTGCACATTGAGAGACTGAAATTCTTGCCCATTCTTCCTTGGAAAACAGCTGGAGCTCAGTGAGGTTGGATGGAGAGCGTTTGTGAACAGCTGGAGCTCAGTGAGGTTGGATGGAGAGCGTTTGTGAGCAGCTGGAGCTTAGTGAGGTTGGATGGAGGCGTTTATGAACAGCTGGAGCTCAGTGAGGTTGGATGGAGAGCGTTTGTGAACAGCTGGAGCTCAGTGAGGTTGGATGGAGAGCGTTTGTGAACAGCTGGAGCTCAGTGAGGTTGGATGGAGAGCGTTTGTGAGCAGCTGGAGCTTAGTGAGGTTGGATGGAGAGCGTTTGTGAACAGCTGGAGCTCAGTGAGGTTGGATGGAGAGCGTTTGTGAACAGCTGGAGCTCAGTGAGGTTGGATGGAGTGTGTTTGTGAACAGCTGGAGCTCAGCGAGGTTGGATGGAGAGTGTTTGTGAACAGCTGGAGCTTCAGTGAGGTTGGATGGAGAGCGTTTGTGAACAGCTGGAGCTCAGTGAGGTTGGATGGAGAGCGTTTGTGAACAGCTGGAGCTCAGTGAGGTTGGATGGAGAGCGTTTGTGAACAACTGGAGCTCAGTGAGGTTGGATGGAGAGCGTTTGTGAACAGCAGTTTTCCGCTCTTTCCAAAGATTCTCGATTGGATTCAGGTCTGGACTTTGACTTGGCCATTCTAACACCTGGATACGTTTATTTGTGAATCATTCCTGTCATGATTGTGCCTGAAACACCCCCGGCTTTTGGCTCTGGTCGCTGGCCACGGCTGGTACAACGTAAACCATGGTTTTTGACCTAATACTGTGTTTCATATTACTGTATGAACTGGGTTTATCTGTTCTGGGTGCTGCTTGATTCCTGGCCAATGCCTGTGGCCAGGAGTCTTCCAGCACACTCTTGGTTAACTTTCTTCCTTTTTGAGTTACAGTTTTCTTCTCCTATCTGGTCTTTTGTTCCTTCTGCCTATTGCCTCAGTTCTACCTTTCTTCTGTTCCTATATAAGATCTCTGCTTCATTCCTGCCTTGCCTGCTATGCTGGTTCATTGCCCTATAGTTCGCCTGCACCTTTCTTGTTACTCTGACCTTTTGCTTGGACTCTGGTTACCCCTTTGTCCCACGTTTCTGTACCTTACTGCCCATTCGGTTACAGACTTGGACTGCCCGACTAAGTTTTTGTGTTCTGTGTTTGTTTGTCCCTGTCTGTGTTGCACTTTGCGCAGTGCAGTTATTAGTCTTCTGGTTGGGGCCGGCCTATTAAGGAGTTGGGTTCCCCACAAGGCAGGGACAGGGGCTGGGACCAGTGTCAGGGTCTCACTTGTCCGTGTCTTTGTGTGTGTCTCTGACAGTCCCTGACAATTCCATTGTAGATTTTTCTTTATGTTTGGGATCATTGTCTTGTTGGAAGATAAATCTCCGTCCCAGTCTCAGGTCTTTTGCAGACTCCAACAGTTTTCTTCCAGAATGGTCCTGTATTTGGCTCCATCCATCTTCCCATCAATTTTAACCAACTTCCCTGTCCCTGCTGAAGAAAAGCAGGCCCAAACCATGATGCTGCCACCACCATGTGTGACAGTGGGGATGGTGTGCTCAGGGTGATCAGCTGTGTTGCTTTTATGCCAAACATATCGCATTGTGGCCAGAAAGTTTGCTTTTGGTTTCATCTGAGCAGAGCCCCTTCTTCCACATGTTTGGTGTCTCCCAGGAGGCTTGTGGCAAACTTTAAACAATACTTTTTATGGATATCTTTGAGAAATGGCTTCTTCTTGTCACTCTTCCATAAAGGCCAGATTTGTGCAGTGTACGACTGATTGTTGTCCTATGGACAGACTCTCCCACCTCAGCTGTAGATCTCTGCAGTTCATCCAGAGTGATCATGGGCCTCTTGGCTGCATCTCTGATCAGTCTTCTCCTTGTTTGAGATGAAAGTTTAGAGGGACGGCCGGGTCTCGGTAGATTTGCAGTGGTCTGATACTCCTTCCATTTCAATATGATCGCTTGCACAGTGCTCCTTGGGATGTTTAAAGTTTGGGAAATCTTTTTGTATCCAAATCCGGCTTTAAACTTCTCCACAACAGTATCATGGACCTGCCTGGTGTGTTCCTTGGTCTTCATGATGCTCTCTGCGCTTTAAACGGAACCCTGAGACTATCACAGAGGAGGTGCATTTGTTTGCAGACTTGATTACACACAGGTGGATTATATTCATCATCATCAGTCATGTAGGACAACATTGAATCATTCAGAGATCCTCACTGAATTTCTGGAGTGAGTTTGCTGTACTGAAAGTAAAGGGGCTGAATAATATTGCACACCCCACTTTTCAGTTTGTTTGTTTTTTTTTACAAAAGTTTAAAATATCCAATAAATTTCATTCCACTTCACAATTGTGTCCCACTTTTTGATTTTTCACAAAAAAATAAAAATTTTATATCTTTATGTTTGAAGCCTGAAATGTGGCAAAAGATTGAAAAGTTCAAGGGGGCGAATACCTTCGCATGGCACTGTATATATATATAGTAGCACAGCAGCATTAGGCGGACGCATGTCTCTGCCACTGGATGGTTTGTAGTAGGACACCAACAAGATATGTGTCACTGAGGTGCCTGGGCTCGGCGAGTTAAGCCATAGGTTACTGACACTTGATATAGTTAGTATAACTGCAATGCAGCTTATATGGGATGGTTTTTCTGGAACAACTATAGTGGGAGGCCATTCTCACATTACAGGACAGGCTTTGGAAGGTCTCTGGAGGCCTATTAAAGCTTGTTGCTCCAGACACCAGGGGGGTGTGGTTCACTGCCAAGCATTTGGAGCAACAAACAGAGCTAAGGAGAAGGCTTGAGAGAAACGTATACTTTATGTTGTGAGTACGTGTTTTGTGGTGCTGGGTACTAGGACCAAACCACTGTTAAACAGGGATTTTCTATATGTGTAGCTAGCAACCAGACATCAGAGGATTTTGTTCATCTTTTGGTTCTATTTGCTGTGCTTGTCATATGCTTGCCAGTGCCAGAAAACGAGCAGAGAAAAAACGACCTGTGTAGACTTCAGGTAATTTTTTTTTCTACTAAAGTCTATGGGCTGGCTGAACAATCGTATTTTTTAGCAGTTTTAGAATCCTAAAACACGATAGTTTTTCTAATTTTTGGAGGTATTTTTGGGTATTGTTTTATGGCATTCACCTTGTGGGATAAATAAGGTTATATATTAATAGATCAAACTTTTACAAATATGGTGATACCAATTATGTGTATTTTTTTTTAGTTTTACTCTTTTTATTAGTAAAATGGAAAAACGGTGTTTTGAACTGCTTTTTATTTTTTATTTTGAAAACTTAAAAAAAAATGTTTTACTTGCACTTTTAGTCACCTTAACCAAAAGGGCGTGCAATCACTTGTACTAATGTATTGCAGAATAGTGTATATTTACACCCTGCCTAACGACAGATTGTAGACCTGGGGGGCTTTATTAGGCTTCCAACGTACATGTATTTTTAAAACTTCTGAAAAATGTTTTACTTGTAATTTTAGCCCCCCCTAGGGTACATAACTAATAGGGAATGCAATCACTTGTACTAATGTATTGCAGAATACTATACATTTACGGCTCTCCAATTACACACTGCCTGCAGACAGATAGCAGACCTGAGGACCTTTATGAGGCTCCCAGCTGCCATGACTGCTAGTCAGCACCCTGTGATTGCACCATGGGGGAGCCGATCAGGAGATAAGAGGGCACCTCCCTCATAGATAACTGCCTAGATTCCATGGTCACCTTAAGTAGTAGTAGTGGCTAGGATCGGAGTTATCTCCAGTCCTGACCACCGAAGATAGATCCGGGCTGTAACTACTAGCTGGTTCCACAGTGGATGTGGGCTCGGCTCCTGACCCTGCTCCATACATTTTTACGCTCCCTTCATGATAGGCATTAGCTGACACTCTAGGCATCTACCTACATCTAACATATATATTTTGGCAGTATAAATGAGGTTTGAGTTTGCCCACCTGTTCAACTGCTTGTTCCTCCGAATTATGGACTATTCATGAACTTCGGCATTTTGCTGTTTTCTACAAGTCATGGATTTAATACAAAATTGCAAGTATATTATGGGTTTAAAATATTTAAATTGCGATAAATTATGCAAAAAGTTGAATATTGAACATCTGCATTAACTATTATACATGGAATTTACCTACCTCTGCCCATCCATTGTCCTGGCCCTGCAGGCGACTTACTGATTACCTTTTATTAACGCTTTCTCAGAAGAATGGAATAAAAAACAGCAATTCTGCCATTGTTTTTTTAAATTCACACCGTGCACCATACAGAAAAAAATATGATAATTTTATTCTCTGTATCAGTATAATTACATTGATAATAAATTTATGCAGATTTTTTAGCTTTTCTTACTTTAAAAGTGGAAACACTTTTTAATAAAAAAATATTATCCATAGACACAAAGGGTGACATGTATGAACGGGGCTATGCCAGTTTTCTGGCGTACTTCGCGGCAAAAAAGCTGTCGTAGCCATGTTCAATAGATATATGAACAGTCACACTCCAAACTTTGGCGCAATCAGCACTGGTCCTGACACTTTGTAATGCGCCAAAGATTTGGGGCGTTCTGGGGGCATCGCACCACATTCGTAGTATTAGACACATTTATGAATGTTTGACGCCAAACCTAGGTGCAGAACAGTTAGAACAGCCAGACCAGGTTAAAGGTGGTCTATCTGAGCCTGACTTGTCTTGTTGACACTACAATACGCCTGTATGTATGAACTGCAGAAGAACAGGTTCATACATTCTGGCACATTCTACACAACCTTAAAGCGATTTATAACTGGCCTGTCAGCGTCAAAGTTCATATATGTCGCCCATAGTATTTTTATTTTTCTGTTGACAAAATTGTGTGAGTGCTTGTTTTTTGCAGATAACTTGTAGTTTTTATCAGTAACATTGGTAACTTTGTTTAGAAAGGTGTTACAAGCTAGCAATCAATAACTTTGTTTAGGATCCGCAATTCCTCCAAAACAATAATTCATTACTCACTTGTAACACCTTGCAAAGCATTTTAGATAACTGGAAGAAGCTTGCTGGTAATAAATCAGTTTAATTGCTGTGCAGTACTGCAAGTGAAAAAATGCACCAAAAATGTCACAAAACCGCACCATGTGAAAGTACCCATAAACTAAAAGAAAAATTCCAAGTAAAAAGAAATTCCCATTTTTCCCATATGAAATCACAATTTATGGTTATAAAATAAAAAAAACAAAGGTTATTAATAATTGATATGGCCACATCTGTAACGACCAAAAATATAAAAATGTTTTTTACCCCATATGGTAAACTGCATAAATAAATAAATTGTGCCAAAACTGCTATTTTCTATTTAATAGAAAGTGATCAGAAAATCTGATGTAACTGATAAAAGCTACAACGTAGCAAAATAAACAGATGCGATCCAGCAATGATGAAAAAAGATGGACTACTTTATTACAAAAACGGATACAGAGGGTTAAAAGTAGACGCTAGAAAACGTAGCTGACGCGTTTAAAGCTGTCACAATCTAGCCCTTGTTCACAGCTTACCACTTGGCTAACAGATCACATATAAATATCTGTAGGAAGGGGCGTTTACCAAACATGCCCATGATATCACTTCCTTGCTATGTAACCTATGCTATTCTGAAGCCAAGTGGTATAAACGTATGTTAAACGTATGTTAAACGTATATTAGAAACAAAAAACACATTAAAAACAATGTTATCTGTATATAGATTGTCAACATATTCCCTAACAAGCTACTCAATATAAAGGTGTTTCAATAGATATATAATAAATCGTTACGATAATTTAACCCATTGGGGAATCTAGCTCCCAATTCTAAAATTTAGAAAGCTTCCCTTTGGCAGAATAATTGTTCCCAATCGCCACCTCTGCTAGGACATTCAATTTTTTTCTATGGCATAGAATTGAAAGCTATTAAGTGAACCTGCTTGTATTTCAAGAAAATGTTTTACCGCACCAGATTGATTACTATGATTATTTTTGATGCCTTCTAAATGTATTCTTGTTTTTAATTTTCGTATGCTACTGCCAACGTAAAACTTTTGGCAATCACTACACAGTGGCTGTTACAATTTATAAACTGTTTTCTTTGAAAACATTTTTTCTTTTGCATATTGCTTTCAAAAGTTTTTTGTTTTTTCATGCAAAATGGCAGGTATTGCATCTACTGCCTCCACATGGGAAAAAAGGTCGGGGGTTGGGGGTCAGCATTCCATGCAGGAAGGAAATACAGGACTTGCTATGCGGAGAAGGAATCCCTGATGTATACACCGCAATTAATAGAGGTGAGCCTCAATACTATTTCTTGATAAAAGCTACAAGTCGTCTTACAAAAAACAAGCACTCACACAGTTCGCTCAACAGTTTCTTAAACCTACTAGGGCACCTAAATGTGCAGTGATTTTATACTCATATAATACCCTGCACTACTTATGTAGAAGATTATATTATGCCTTTTAGTGCAAAACTGACAAGCATCCTATTAGGCCTTATCTCTGCCATTTACCATGTAAACTCATCAGCGCCCTATGCTCGCGTTGTGGGGTTGCCTGTTAGAAAATCCCCTTCCTCTGAATACACTGCATCGGACAAAGAACAGACTGAAAGCGGCTGTTTTTTCTCCAATGCAGGACCGCGGTATTGTCACGCTTTGTGCAAAAACCGCGAGAGTTTCTCGTTTTCCTGACGTCGCCCATCCAATAGTATTGTATGGGAAGACGGCAAGAAAACGAGAAGTGCCGGCGTATTATACAACATGTATAATACACCGGTGCCGAAAAACGAGCAGAGGAAAGATGAGCTGTGTAGACAGCAGCGTGTCTTTCCTATTGCCATCTATGGGACCTCAGGAACGATCGTATCCTCAGCGCTTTTAAAAAACGAAACGCGCCGAAGATACGATCTTTTTCCTGTGCAGTGTGGACATAGCTTTAGATGCCATGGTTGCTTTTAACTGCAGTATCTAAGGAATTAAACAGCTGGAATCTAGGTTCTCTCTGATCTTGGGCCATTATGATCATAGCCTGGATTTCATTAGCCCGCTGAGCCCCTGTTCCACCCATCACAGGACACAGGCGCATTGACAGTCACTAAGCAGTTAAATTTCTACCGACTGATGCAGCTGGTGTAGCCAGCACAGTTCTATAGCGATTGTTTGAAATTGTTATTGCAGTTTCCTGTTGGAGACATTTCAGCTGAACACATATTTAAATGTAGAATCTAGTATTTTATTAGGTGAGCCTGAAAAAAGCTTGGATCTGTTCATTGTAAATGCTTACATCTCTATTAGACAGAAATTAGAATTTGGAAAATAGGGCCTAAGCCAATATGGTGAAACCATAAAAATGTTTATCTCTTTAAATGATAAATTAACTCCCTTCATGCCATGTGGTCATAATAATATGACTCTTCTAATTTTTTTCTCTCCCTGCCTTCCAAAAGACATAGGGGGACATGTATGATCGGCATTTTCGCCGGTTTTCTGGCATATAATGCACCTCTCGGTGCCGGCTTCGCTGTCGGACACACCTCCCCTATGTGTTAGGCACATTAGGCTAAAACTTCGCCAATTTCTAATGTGCCTAACATAAAGGGGCGTGCTGTGGGCAGTCTGGGGCGGAACGCACCACATTCGAAAACACCGACGCATGTATGAATGCGGGTCGGCAAAGTGAGGCACATTAAAGCTCCGACAGGTCTGTCTGTGGTCTGTCTGCCGGAGGCGTCAAAGTTCGCCCCGCATGTATGAGCGCACTTCAGTGCCGACATACATCAGGCGCAGTTTTCGTGGAAAAACACGTGAAAACAGGCGCTTCGACGCACCGATCTTTATACAGTACATGTCCCCCATAATGTTTTCAGTTCTCCATCTACATAGACAAATAAGGGCTTGTTTTTTGCAGGACAAGATGTACTTTTTAATGGTGCGATTGACTGTACAATATAATGTACTGGGAAACTGAAAAAGAATTCTAAGTGAGGTGAAATGTGAAAAATTTTTTTTTACTTTTGACATGTTTGCGGGGATTTTGTTTTTATAGTGTTATCTCTTCAGTGTAAATTATTTTCTTTATGTTTTAGCACTTTTCTTTTTTTTTTTTTTTTTTAAAAAACATTTTCTGTCTTTTTTGTTTTTTCACCTATGGATCTGAGTGAAGGCTGAAGGCTTTTTATTCCAGTTTTAAAAAGATATGGTGTTCAGCATACAAGAGAAAAGTTATATTTTAATAGATCAGACTTTCATGGACATGGTGAAATTATGTGAAATTTTTTTTATTCTTTTAAGTATAAACTGAAAAAGAGGAGTGTTTTGGACTTTTAATATTTTTTACACTTTTATAACTTTATTTTTTAACTCTAGCATGCCGTGCCCCTAGAGTACTTGACCATTATGGGACATGATCACTTGTACACCCTTCTGCACTATGCAGAAGGGTGTATCAATATGGCAGCTCTATTACTTCCTGCCAGAGGCAAGTAGTAATAGAATAGGTAATATCAGGCGATCAGAGGAAGGAACGGTGTGCAGCACTATTCATCTACATGCTGCGGCCGTGGTGTCTGTTTTGTTTAAAAACAAAGAGTGTTTAGAGTTGACTCCGTTTCCGTCATGTGAGGGCGGGTGTCAGCTGTAATAATCAGCTGACACCCGCCACATATCGAGCATGCTAAGCAAATGAACCCGCTCCATACTCCCTTAACGGCATTATGTATGTTAAATGTCGGTATGGGGTTAAATGCTAGCAGCATTAATTAATACATGTGCATGTTCATATGTGTGCAAACAAAATACAATATAGAAAAATATATATATTCAAATAATATAAGTAATCTGCATTGTTTTTTTTCCATCTTGTACAACCCCTTTAACTATTAAATGCTTAGAGATAAATCACTTTTACTTTCCTATTATAGGTACATTTTTTTTGTACTTTTCGAATTCATCATCAAGTAAAGATATTATAATGAAAAAGGTTAATATGCCTAGATGTCACTGGCCAAAAACACAGTTAATTTCTAAAGATCATAAACCTCTGGAGGCGGCCTGAATTGTCTATTTATATGGTTTGATGAGGGATCAAAGGCTCACAGGAGCAAAGGTTGTCACATTTAACACTAAGGACCCTGCTGCGCAGATTCAAAGCATGGTCAGATAGATATCTGCCTATCCAAACTGAACAGTCCACATCTTCTAGGATGCACAATGACATATTGCTTGTACATTTACCATGTATCACCTCACTGTCCAGTCATAAACAACAAATACCTAATGAACTGATAGGCAGTGCTAGAAACCCAAGCTAAGGAGTGAGACTATAATATATGATTTTAACCCCTTATATTCTAGGCCAATATAGGCCTTAAAAGGGTATTTACATATCATTGATTAGCTTTAGACAGATAGGCAAAGATAAATAAAAAATATTGCCAAATACATTGCTGTTTTGATTTTACTTTCTTTTAGTGCTAGAACAGTTCTTATGTCCTGCTTGTGTACACAAGTTTCCCTAGATTACTAATGATGACCGGGGATAATGATGTCACCTTCTGTGTCTTGTCAGCATCGTGTTTAACTTTCTTACAGAAAAACTGTAACCTTATACAGCCCTGTAGCCTTGTGCCCTGCTGTTTAAACCCTGTCATTGCCATTGTCACTCTAACAGGCTCGGCTAAGAATAGCAGAGATAAAATGTCAGTCACAGCTGTAGAACCACCTACAGCTTGAACAGAAAGTGGGAACCTGAAGCTGCCTGTGATGAACAGACTCTGTGCAACCAAGCATTTTTTTCTCTATCACTACCTGTCAAAAATGATATATTTTTTTTCTATCTACCTAGCCATATGGGACTTATTTTTTGAGAGATTATTGGGAGAGATAAAACTTATTGATTAACTTTTATTAACTCTTTCTGGGAAGAAATATGAAAAAATTTGCCATTGTTTTTTATATTTTTTGTTTTTTGTTTAATTTACCCAGGTAGGAGGTGTATGTGGATGTCAGGCCTAGTGGTGTGGGATTGTTGGGAGGTGTAGTGCACCGGCACAGGAAGAACCACAGAATCTATCAGCTTGGGATATTGCAGACGTTACTCACACTATTTTCAAGCAGGTCTCACTGGTCCACAATTCACTTCTAATGTAGCTTTTACATTTGGGGTTCAAAGCACTTCTCATAAATTTTAATTGCTTCTCTATCGATTCCTAGAACTCTGTCAGACTTCTTTTCTGGCTTCACACCTGCAGTGCAGAGTAGCAGACATGCCTAAGGGCTATCCACTGTACCTTGTTACGCTTCCTAGACTATTGCATCAGGCCTCCACTTGACTCTATCTTTCTCACTCCCAGGACAGTTCCGCAGTCTGTCCTACATTCACTCTATCTTCTTCTCTCTTTCCCATCTACCTGTTCCTGCTTCTCTCTCCCTCTCCTGTGACTTCCCAGGCTGATATTGTGCTTGTAACCTGTCCACCAAACCGCCAGCTAGTGGGTTGGTGATCCCAGATGCTGCAACAGAATCATTAACTCGAAACTTTTAAACTTAAAGGGGTTGTCTCACTACATCCATTCATCCATTCAGGCCTGTTTTCTCAGCTTCATTTTTTAATTCAGGGGCGTATTTACTGGCTTCTACTGGACTGCAGTGACTTGCTGCTGAGGACACCAGGTCTGTAGCTATGGCGACCAGCACTGGCAACCTATCAGGAGAAATCAAACACATCTGTAGCTAGTGACCTGAAGAGTTGATGCAGCCCATACAAAAGGGGATATCTAGGAATCGGTAGGACACTGGTAATGGACACATATTGCAAAAAGACTTGT
The DNA here is from genome assembly GCA_025379985.1 of Phyllomedusa bahiana. NCBI lineage: Eukaryota > Metazoa > Chordata > Amphibia > Anura > Hylidae > Phyllomedusa > Phyllomedusa bahiana. The sequence goes on from JAODAL010009372.1 coordinate 22,490, forward strand.
TTTTGCAAGATCTTTAACATAAAAAGCAATCCTTGTAGTGAGACAACCCCTTTAACACTGAACTCAACTGAACTGACTAGCATATGTCAGGCTCCCTTTTACATAGACCTACAGCACTTAACTTCTCCTTAAAGAGGTTTTGTCACAAAGACATTTCATGCCTGGTTTATCCAGCTTCAGTTTTCAGTGTGCTCAAAAGGGGGCATGTATGATTTGTTTTAACTGCATATCATTTGACCCAGCAGATTGATATCACCATGCCTTTCTCCACAATGTGCTCACTCTAGTCAAACAAAGGTCTGCTTATGAAAAAAGCTGTGAATAACTTCAACGTAGCAGGATGGTTAGCACTTCTGCCTTTCAGCATAAAGGTTCAAACCCCTGCAGGAACAGGAATAGAAAGACAGCACCTGAAGTTAAACACTTGCTCAGCAGTGAGTGAGTGTCTGTGATAACTAAGCAGTGAAGAGACTGACAGTATCTATCTTAGAGGAGTGGTTATGTCTGAGCATGTACGGCCAGGACTGAGGAGCTCTCGTCACTGGTAATATCCCCTGGAGCCTCTACGACCTCTACACTATGGATCACTAAGGCAGGTGCTAAAAAAAAAAAATGGTAGAGAATATTTAATAATGAGGAATGATGACAATGTTTATTATTCAATTTGCAAGCTTCCCAAGTCTTCTCAAGTGTTAAAGGGGTTTTATTACATGGCAAAACCCCTTTAACACTGATTGGCTGGAGCTCTTCCCCATGTCTTGGTGCATAAAGCAACCCCACCCAATAAAATGTGCCTAGTCACTTTAACCCCCATATACACACACCATATACTGTACACTACATAAACACCACACTAATACTACTACCGTTCGGGATAGAGTGTGAGTCCACCACATAACACATTTCTTATACGACAGTTATGCACAGTCACAAACCCGATAACATAAGGAAACTATTTCATAACCCACCTACAGGGCAAAACCCAATACACACTTCATAAATATGGCGCCCCTACATCGCATGGGGGGGTGTATTCATTAGAGCTGGCAATGGCAGTGGCAGGCAGCACTAAACATCAAAGCAATTATCCCCTTCTATCTCTGCAATACCATCTGCTGCCAGCATCATCACCCTCTGAGCACGTGTTGTTCTAATACTGCCGCCCAGAACCGTCTTGCCCAGCGCTCTGTGATAGATCAGCACACTTTTCTGACTTCTAGAATATGCTACAGACAGCACAGCTGAACTGGGACCCTGCTTGGGGGGCAATGTCACTTGTAACAGCAGGTCAGCATTTGTGCTCTTCTAACACTGCCACCCCTGTTTCCCTCTGAACTGTATAATGTGTGCAACAAGAAGTCATCTACTTCTTCCAGTGGTAAATATAGTATTTGGGATGCAGTTAAACTGGGACCATGCTGGGCAGCAGTGTTAGTCATTACAGCAGATCACACATTACAGATAGGCTTCCTCTTCATAGAAACATCCCCTGCCACACATTGCCACACTGGATTTTTTAAAAAAAAAAAAGAATAAATACTATATATATATATATATATATATATATATATATATATATTATATATATATATATATATATATATATATATATATATAGTGTATATATACACATGTATAGACACACAATAGCAGGTTGCAGATAAAGCTGCCACCAAATTTTTTTTAGGTGAGAAACTACTTGCCTTATGCACCTGCCCTTGGGTACCTAGTTGCAGATATAGGCCTGGAGGAGAGAGAAGAAAGAGACAAAAGCAAAGAGACACAGAAACGCTGATTCTACACAGCCGAGTCACATTATTATGACCACTTTTGACATTGGCACCCGGCAGCCACTGAAGGAAATCACATGTGGTGAGCTGGCTTGGTTGGTATATAAGGTATGTAATAGGCTCCCTGTACACATATCACTCATTGCTGTCATGGATAAATGTAATTTATCAGAGTTGCAAAAAAGGGATGTTTAGGGTGCGTTCACACGGCAGTGGACAAATACCGGTCGGTACACCCGGCCGGAATTTGTCCGGTTTTGCGGCCGTCCCCACGGCCGCGGAGAGGACGGCTTTTCTCCACGATAAGCGGAAAAGAGCCCGCCCCCCTCCCATTGAGGTGTTCATATTCTGTCCGGAAATCGGACGGAAGAATGAACATGCTCAATGAACATAGAGCGGACCGCAGGCGGAAAAACCGCCGCGCAGAAACAATTGTGCTCATTTTCGGCCTGTTTTTCAGGCGGTCTGAAAAACCGGCCGAAAACCCTTGCCGTGGGGACATGCCCTTATTAGCTTTTGGTGGCTGTATTTCTACAAACTGCGCAGTTTGTGAACTGTTTGTAACAAGGGACTGCTGTGGGACTTCTTGTCTAGTAGATAGCGCCAGAACACAGAAAGTGAGGGGTTATGGCTGGCAAAAGAGAATACCAGAGAGACGGGAGGGAAAGGGGCAGAGAGACAAAATGGGGAAGAGGTGGTGCTTTTGGCCAAGGAGAAGAGAGAACAAGACAAGAGAGAGTAGTGTGGTGTTCTTGTGTGTGCTATACAGTCAAACAAGTTAATGGGTTGTTTAGTGCCCCTGTGCAGAGAACTTGAGAAAGACAACCTGTGTGTGAGGTCTCAGCACAGATGTGGATGGTGAGGGTGTCTCCTGTCCCAAAGGCGTGCCGCTGAGGAGAGACCGTCATCACCACAGAGGAACTTAACCTGCATACAGACTTCCAAGTTATCCTAATTCTTGTATGTACATGTTGTATTTACAATTTGTTATCTAACTGTGAAAACTACAGTAAAGTCAGTGAATTCGTACTTGTCACCCACCTGCAATTTCACATATTCATGTGCTGCTGTGTTGAAAGTGAATCATGAGTGGACACATGGCAGCATTGCTAATATGCGACATAGAAACTGCAGAGCACCACATGCCATTGATGTATAGGGTTAGACCCTGAAGTTTGGGTGCTACAGATCACCAGACTGGAGAAGGGGGCAGGGAGGAAAAGACCAGATAAGTAGGAAGGAGGATTCGTCAGCACACACTAGAGAAAGAAAGTGAGTGTTGTAGCGGAAGGGAGGCCATGTTTGTAAATGTAGCCATATTGACCATTCATTTCCTCAGCCTAACCGGGAAGCCTTTTGGAATTCACAGACACTTGTTTACAGATTGTGGACAGAGAGGGAGACTCCCACCCCATTTTCTTGCCACCGAAAAACATGTCAGAAGTACCAAGACCAGCTTCCGGTGAACCCAGGTTAGATGCACAAAATAAGTAAACTCTGGAATACCCAGCTGTTCAAATATTAGCTGTGGCCTACCTTACTACTTACCGAATTTTACTCATGGCGTAGTCAGCAGGAGGGCGAATGTCATAGCGAACCCAAAGGACGGAGTCAGCAAAGTTCAGATAACCACGTCTGTCACGCTCATGACCGTGGACGCGCCCGGGTTCTGTTATACCAATCTGTGCGCTACTCACCTCTCACCGCTACTGCTCTGTCCGTCTCTCCTGCTTCACGTGCAAACCAGTCTCCTAAGACCTTGACATCTTATCACTTGTGACTTCCACCTTTATTTGGACACCTCTCCCTGCCTTCCCTGCCAGATTGTTGGTGTTCCTACATTTAGTTTGCGCTATACTGCCTGTCTTCAGTGTCTTCCCAGTTTTTGATCCCTGCTCACGTTTTAAGACTATACTATGTCTGCCGCCTACCCTAACCTTTTTTGTGAGTGACCTGGTTATGTTCTATTTGATGCCTGCTCTGACCTCTCTGCTAGTGAACGGACAATGCCTCAACCTGCTCCCATTGTACCCCACTGCATCTCAGCTGTCATCACAAGCAGTGGGCTCTGGTGAATACAGGGGGGCTCCTTAAACTCCACTCCCTGGCGTGGTTCAAGTCATGTCTTCAAGTAACCCAGAGTATCCTCCACCTGTGCCCCTGACAGTACAATCTGGCCAAGGATCATGCTAAAGTGCCTCTGCCTGGGGTTCAAGACATCTTGGCCATAGTGTTTCCACAAGGCCTTTATCAGCAACAGCTTTGTCAGATGCTTCAGGGTATTGCAGCATGTCTTCCAGATGTCATACCTGCACCTGCTGTAGCCCCGCCTCTATCTGTCCTTACTGGTGCTGGTCTGCACCTGTCACTGCAACCTTGTTATCACAGGGACCCCGAGAAATGCCACAGCTTTTAAACAAGTACACCATACACTTCGAGGTCCTGGCGCACCAGTTCCCTTCGGATGGAGCCAAGGTGGCAATTGTTCTCAGTGTGCTCTCTGGTGAAGCCCTGGCCTGTACCATGCCCCACTGGGAGCGAGGGAATCCATTGACAGATCTCCTGACATCTCTGGATAACCTCATTGCTTTGGCCACCAGAATTGACATCCATTTCGCCGAGTGGCAATCAGAGCTCTGCCAGCAACGAGAATTCTTCCGGCCCCACAGACTTCCTTATCTCTCACCAGTTTTCCAGAGATCTCCACTGCCTCCACCTTCCTGAAGGACTGTCCAGGAAACTCCAATCACCTAGGCTTTGTAGAAGAGGCAATCCATGTTGGTCACGCTCAGCTCTTAATCCAATTTAAAATTTCTGTCTTTCTGGATGCTGGTTTCACAGGAAATTTTATACATTCATCTCTGGTGTCCAGATACCTGTTACTTCTCTTGATAAGCCTCTGATAATGTCTTCGATCAATGGAGAGGTCCTGAAGGGCTCTATACAGTACCAAATTGTTGACTTTCCACGTTGTCCCATGCTCCACTTCTGCAGTTCTCCTGGGTCTTCAATGGTTGCAGCTTCATGCCCCCTTATTTGACTGGAAAACAAGTGAAGTCACCCACTGGGAACAACAGTGAGACTCTCGGTGCCTCACACCACCTCGTCTGTTGCAACCAGCTGCCCCACCGATGCTCCAGACTTCACTTCCGGGTCTATCGTCCCATGTCAAGAATTTGCGGATTTCTTCTGTGAGAAGCAAGTGGACATTCTTCTGCCACATTGGTCCTGTGACTATTCTTTAAAACCCATGTCTGGCATGATACCTGCTTGCTGTAGAGTGTATCCTCTGTCTGGAATCTGTAATGCTCCAGCGGTCTTCCAATATTTCGTTAATGAGATCTTCGTGACCTCCTTTATGCTTGTGTCACGGTCTACCTAGACGACATATAGATTTTCTCTCCAGACCTTAAGTCTCATCGCTACCATGTGTGGTTGATACTGTGGCAGAGCAACCGTGGTCATATGTTTCTGCCAATGCATGATTTCCAGAAAGAAACCAGCAGGAGATGTGCCACTGAGGAGCTGTTCTCAGTGCGGAAAAGACAACTATATTGGGTCAATAATGCTGTATTACTGACAGTGGCAGTAGCTGCTAGAAAAGCTGCTATGCAGTTATGTATGTATAGGCTTTTCTGGAATGGCCTGAACCAGTTGGAGACTGGTAAAGTCAGTGTTTTAATGAGGTCCAGACCACTCATAGACAGGGTCATTAATGTGTATTTAGTGGCCAGATGGCCGAGGTCTTATATTTATGGTTTTGTTTGTATGATGTGGATTGCTGTAAACCTGTGCTTGAATAAAATAGGCTGAGGCCAGAAAGAGAAGTCCAATGTCAGAGTGACCTGTGTGCCATAACCACCATACAAATGTAAGTCCAGAATGGTGTCCAAGCGCTAAATGGAGCGTTACAGTACAAAGACATTTACGAACCAACCATCTCTACACCAAACTTGAGAAGTGCCTGTTTGAACAGACCAGTCTGCCAGTGCACTCCTGAGATCCTATCACCTGTGACCTCCACCTTTATCAGGACACCTTCCCCTGCCTTCCCTGCAAGAATTATGGTGTCCCTGTATTTTTTTCGGCTCCATGGAATGTAATGGAGGACATCTACCAGATTAGCAAGACTTGAGCCACTCCCTACCACACTCAGTGGAGTATGTGAACACCTGAACCGAAGTCAGATGCTGTGGGTGCTGCATAAGAAAGAGAAGGAAAAGTGGCCAGATGATGTGTGGGTGGACAACCATGCATTCCACTACTTGGTTCTTACCAAACTTGCTGATGTTTGGCCGGAGAGTTTGATGATGACTCCCGAGGAGCGGCAAGTGGAAGAATGGACTCCTCAGACCTAGATAGGGGAGTGAAAATGAAATATTTCAACAAGTGTACGACCTGGTGGCAAACAGGCTGAACCTACAAGAGATGACTGTAAAGAAGTAACTAAAGCAATTTTTCTTGCAGATGAGAGACAGCATAATGGTAAGATCAAACAGCCTAAAGGTCTTGGAAACTGCAGTGGAAATGGGAAATTTCATGCCTATGACATCCAGAGTCAACCAAATGCTGATATACGAGTCTTCGAGATCAAGCTGAAACGGAAGGTGCCCCCCATACATCAAGTTCACTGCAACACGTTAAAGTCTTGTACTTTCATTGTTCAAGCATCAACCAAAAGTAACCAAACAACTGTTCCACCAGCCCGTAAACTCCTTGACGAAAAAGATTGTTGTGTGCCATTGACTGTCCCAGTGGTGCCTACTGCTCCTGCCCTTGTGAGACCCCAACCCTAGAGGCTCAACCCCCAGACACTATAAACAGTCAAACCCAACTTCTGAGGGGTCAGAGGGAGGAGATTCTGAGATTCGCCATTCCCAGAGAGATACTTTTGGGTAACTTCATGGCCGGTATGAAGATTACATTTTATAGGTGCTGGTTGCCGGGATAACATCCTCTAATTCCAGGGAGGAAGATGTAGTGGTAGGCCCTGCAGTTAGGAGTTTGAGCACTTGTTGTCACCAGAGTGGAGGAACCTGGAGGAGGGGGCAGGGTCACCAGAGAGGAAAAAGATCGGGAAGCAAGGAGGAGTCAGTCAGGACGCACTAGAGAAAGAGCTAGAAGTGAGGGTTGTAGCTGAAGGGAGACCTCTTGATTGTAAACATAGTTGGTCTGACTGTTCGGTTTCCTCGCGTTGTAGCTTAACCAGGAAGTGTGCCCACTGGAAAGCCTTTTGGAATCTGTAGACACATGGACACAGAGTGTGGATAGAGATGGAGACTCCCGTTCTATGAGCTAGTGGCCGAAGAACACACAGTATAAGTAAAGTGTAGCATACCTCACTGTTCAGCTATTAAATAATGAAAACCACTATTACACCCCGGTTGCCGCCTACCTTACTAATCAATAGGTTTTACAGGTGTGAGAGGTGAACATCAGCTATGATGATGCGTAAGGGTGGATTGACACACTAAAGTAGAGCAGCTCACTGCAACTAAAACAGTTCAGCGAACCCTCTTGCATATGGGGCTCCAAAGACACCTCTGCTAATGTTGTTGCATCAGCAGGAAAGTCTTCAATTGTCATGCAGTATTGGATTCGGACCTATGCTGATTGGCAAAGTGTTGTTTTCTACAATGAGTTACATTTTTTGATTTATTGAACAGATGGACATGTCAGGCAAGAAACATCAGAGAACAAACACCCTGCAACCATTGCTGGAAGAACACAAGCTGATGGTGGCAGAGTTATGGTCTGAGAAATGTTTTTGTGGCATTCTCTGGGTAACTCATCCATGTGGAAGGCACTTACAACCGATTTGGGCATGAATCCATTTTTACAGACCCTGTAGACCCATATGCACTGATTGTCTTGTCCGGAATAGATGAGATCTTCTAGCAAACCCATGTGACCCATCACAGTGCTCGAACCGATCTACATTGGTTAGAAGAGCATGAACAAGACTTCCAAGTACTACCCCTGCCCACTAAAGAAGCCTATTGAATCCTATTGAGCATCTGTGGGACCACCTCAGTTGTTGTGTTTGCTCTGTGGATCTTCCCCCGCACACCCTCTGAACACGGGCAATAGTTTGTATTTTCTTGCTGTGTTTGGGTTTCCTTTAGGTGCTCAGCTAATCTCCTACATTCCCCCAAAATACACAGATCGTGTTCTAGGAATATAAATTGTGAGCCACAAATGGGGACTAATATGAGTAATGACAATATCTAATCATCACTGTGGGATATGTTGGTGCTATATACATTAATAAAACAAATAAAATCAAGGTGTGCAATAAATACGTGGTGGAGCAGGAATTTCTCTTTTCTGTGTATACTGTATATAGGTGACATCATAGCAGCTAATATCCACCCGCTAATGAGCTAAGTTCAAGGAAAACTGGTAATTAAGACTTAGTTCACATCTCCACTGGAAGTCCGCTCCAAACCTCTATCACAAATTCTATCAAAATTTTTTGGAAAAATAGTGCACTATGCAGTACAATTTTTTTTCCATTAAAATGGAAAACTCTATGATAAAAACCCCAAGAATCCCACTGTAGTCAATGGGTTCCCTTGGGTGCCGTTAGTGTCTGGAATGAAATGGATCTGGTGCCACCTCTGGAGATACCTTAAAGTAGTTGTCTAGAGGAGAAATATTAATTTCAAATTGGCTGAAGGCAGAGGGAAGAAAAAGTTATGCTTACTTCCGTGTTCTTTGCCACTGCTGCTTTGTAGCTCCCTGGAATCCACTCTACTTCCAGGTTCTTGTTCCAACACAAAGGAGAGGCTGGCACTCTAGTCACTTACAAAGGAGCATGAACCTATCCTGTGTGTTGGGAGGAGAGCCTGAAAGTGAAAAGGAGCAGGGAGCTCTGGAGAGGCAGCAGACACGAAGAGGTAAGTATCACTTTTTTCTTTTTTCCCCAGGCTTGGCTCTTTTAACATTAAATTTTCTTCTGCAGGACAACCTCTGGTTAGAAATGATGTTATCCTCCCCCTTTGTGCTTTAATAAAATGATTTTGTAAATAGTAACGCAAACTAAAGCAATATTTCACGTCAAGGCACTAATATAAGCTATACAGATCTATATATAGTTTAGTGGGAAAATAACTGTATCGTGGAAATGAATGAAGCAACCCTTGCACAAGGATACAAATAGATTACATACTCCTGTTTATTTTTGTGTTGATAGTGTAAAATCAGATGGCACCAGAGTAAGAGGATCAGTCCTTACGTAGGTGTCTACACAATTTATTTTACAATGATTTCCGGCCTGTAAATAGATTAAGAAAATTTACTATTACAAATGATAGGATGGGAATACAACAAATAGTATTCAGAGCCTAGTGGGTTACATTGGTACAGATGACGGGGGGCACCTTGTAGAAAAACCTAATATCTGTGGGAATAGAGGAATCATAAATTCAGCAACTTCTATGGACAATTTCAGTGACATATTAAATATAGGCTCCTGAACAATATGGGTTAAAGTATTAACTTCATTGATAAGTGCTGCAGAATGTGCTGGTGCTATATAAATTATTATTTCTTATTAAAATTTTCCAGGTTTCTGTGTTGTGGATGGGAACAAAGGTTATATATTTATGTGTATTTGTGTCTCCATTTCAATGTATTAGTTAGTATAACACCTCGTATGCCTTTATATTATGGCACGTAAAAGATGCCTGTATATCTCTTGTCACTAAAGTGTTAACAAAATGGCCACACATATTATGTTTGTAGAGACAATCACCGTGTAATCCAAGATGGCACTTCTTCTGAAGTTACGACCTGTGTCCAGACATTCCTGAGTTGTGGGGAGTATTCCAAAGATAATGATGTATCCAATAGACCCTAACAGCCAGGTCCATGTGATGCTTTCTTATCTAACTAACCATCCAACTAACTTATCTAAAAAACCTGCCATTTTGTGAATAAAGACAGAAAGTGTTTTCACATCATCAGGGCATGTTGTGATCTTCTTTCTCGGTGCACCTTTATTATTTTAAGCGAATTTGAACACCCCACAAGGATGTAGAGCCCCTTTGAGGTTCCATCTATTTCATCTGCTTTTATCACGCACTTTGACATCAGTGAATATGTTACATGTATCTGCATGGATTGAAGAGCATTTATCCTTAAGCTAATGCAAAATTACTATTTAACTCCTTTATGCAAAATTACATAACTTTACATCAGTTTGCTGGGAAAGGTGCATGGAGCAAGCTCACGCGCTGAGTCTGCTCCATGCCCGGTAATGCCAGCTGATAATTATTGTCAGTGGTCGATTAACTCCGATCCAGGCCATTCAACTACTTAGATGCCCCAGTCAACATGCCTGTGACATCTAAACAACAATATTTGGTTTTGCACATCCAAAAACTTTTTTGAAAAAATGAGCATAGGTGCACACTGGTGCGGCAGCAATATACATACACATTCCAATATCAGCAGCACTAAATTAACTAAAAACTATCAAAAGGCACATAGGAATTTTTGAAAAAGCATTTCTGCTAATTAGGATACATGAAAAAGTTTTGAGGTTCTTAGTTCACATTTTTGATCAAAAGTGCTTAAGTGCTTAACCCCTTAAGGACCAGGCGTTTTTTTTTGGTGAGACGTTTGTTTTTCCCTCCTCGCCTTCTGAAAGCCATAACTTTTTTATTTTTCCACCTACATAGACACATGAGGGCTTTTATTTTGCGGGACAAGATGTACTTTCTAATGGTTTTATTCACTTATTTATGAATATACTGGGAAACCGCAAAAAAATTTCCAAGTGGGACAAATTGTGAAAAAAAATGTATTTTCGCCATGTTTGCGGGGGTTTTGCTTTTACGGCGTTCAACTTCGGTAAATAAAAATGTGTTATCTGTATTCTTCAGGTTGTTATACATCCGGCAAATCCCAAACATGTAGGGTTTCCGTTATGTTTTGGTTCCGTAAAAAAAATTCCAAACATTTTCTATTTTGAAAATTTTGGGCCACGCGCCATTTTGTGCGAACAATAATTTTTTTGTATAAAACACCTACGGACGTCAGTGAGGGGGCATTTTTTGCAGGCTGAAGTGTACTTTTTATCGCTAGCAGTTTGGAATGATGTGACTTTTTTGAAAATTTTTTTATTCCTTTTTTGAGTGACAGAAATTTTTGGGCGTTTGGAATTTTTTTTCTTCTACGGTGTTCAGCATACGGGATAAATAAAATGTTATAATTTTTATAGATCGGGACTTTTTGGGGACGCGGCATACCAAATATATGTAACCTTTTATTTTTTATGATTTTATTTGTAAAATGGGGGAAAGGGGAGTGATTTGAACTTTTAATATTTTTTTTTGTACTTTAAAAACTTTTTTTTTTTTTTTTTACTGTAAACATTGAGGCCACCTGTGTGGTACTTGACCACTAGGTGGCGCGATTGTTAATACAAACCTAATTTCATTGCATAGGCAAGCATTAGGGTGTACAAAGATGGCGGTTTCCCACTTCCCGTCTGCGGACGGAAAGGGGGCCCAAAACCCGGGCCCGGTAAGTGACGGGAGCCTTCCCAAAGGCTCCCCACCACAATGCCCGGTGATTCGGTTCGGCGCAGCATAGCTGCGCTTATGCCGATTTACCGCACCGATCGGTGCGCGGCACCGACCGGCGTTAAATTTAGACGCCGCGGCCATCTTTGCCGCGGCCCTGATGGGGTAAAAACAGTGCCGGCGGGCGGGACCCCCGCCGGCGCTGTTACTGCCGGGTGTTAGCGGCGATTTGCAGCACAAGCTAGTGTCAGACCTGCTGTTCCCAGTGCTGTGTCCCTTATTCTGTAAGATGCAGCAGTTTTAGAGCATTTACCCCTCAAATTTTATTCATGGAAATAGGTGTTAGCTCCACCCACCAAGGCTAGCTCCGCCCACTGACAGTTATTCACTGGTTTTACCTACCTAGTCAAAGTAATAGGTTTGTCATTTGAGGTGGGCGGGGCTAGCCTTTAGATGGGCGGGGGGGTTTGAAAAAAACTGACACTCTAAAGGACTCTTCGAATGACTTTCTGGCTGAAAAAATGCAGATTTTAGCATTAAATACACGAAAACTACAGCATCTGACAGAATAAGGGAAAACAGCGCTGGAAACAGCAGGTCTGACACTACCTTGTTCTGTCTTCAGCGAGGGGGGCAAAAACTATGTGACAGGTTTTCTTTAAGGCCTTAATTAAGCCCCAGTTGCCAAACCAATAGAACAGAACCCCACACCATGATCTCATTGTGGGGAGGAGAGTAATTGGATGACAGCACGGGGCATCGCAGCCCTTCCTGACAAAAGTGCTTAAGCACTTTTGATCAAAAATGTAAACTATGAACCTCAAAAAATTTTTGTGTGTCCTAAGTAGTAGAAATGCTTTTCAAAAAATTCCTATGTGCCTTTTGATAGTTTTTTAGTTAATAGAGTGCTGCTGATATTGGAATGTGTATGTGGCCAAAAACAGTCAGGAAGGGCCCCGTGCTGTCACATAATTACTCTCCTCCCCACAATGAGATCATGGCGTGGGGTTCTGTTCTATTGGTTTGGCAACTGGGGTTTAATTAAGGCCTTCTGGCCTGCCATGATTGAAAAGCCCACGTGACCATTGCAGCCAATCAGCAGCTGCAGTGTTGACTGTCCCATCCAGAAGTAGAAGACTATAATCAGAACACTGGAGAGACCAAACACTGGAACTGAGGACCAGAGGAAGGTGAGTGCAGTTTTTTTTTTTAAATTTGGCCCCTGAGTTTAACCCTTTAGCCAGCCGTTTTGGCCTTCTACGAGCCCCGTTTTTTAAAATCTGCATGTGTCGGTATTTTCCCTGCCTGGTTCCCATAGTTTTGTTCCTCCCCCAAACTGGGGGGGGTTGCAAGGCTTCCAAAAATCCCCCCATTCAGATACTGGAACCTTTTCCGTTTCGCGGGAAACCCCCTTTTATTAAATGTAGTATAGGGGGAGATCTATACCATAGCCAACATTATGCGCCTAACGGAAACCCAAAGTTCTTTTTTCCCCAAAACGCTGGTTTGATTTAACACCTTCGCTAAAGGGAAAACCCTTTTCTGGGGAGATTTTATTTTAACGCTCCAACCTACATTAGCCCTCCAGGGGGGCACTCTTCCGTGGCTTACAACAAATTAACAAATTTTAAGAGTGCAAATATATGCAGCCTGGGACGTTGGAGAATCAGCCCCCCTTGGAAGGGATTAACTTTTTTTTCAAACCCCCCCCCGCCCTATATCGTAGACTATATTTCTTCTTCAACCCTCCCTTCTTAAAGGGTCTGATTTTTGGATCGGAAATTTTTCTTCATCGTTCATGCCCAGACCTGTGACATCTCTTTTCCCAAATTTTGACGTCCCCCCCTTTCCCTGGTGGTTAAAATGAGGTTGTACGGGAGTTTGTCCTTGCGTTTGCAGATGCGCACAAAAATTTTCGTGGGGATCCTTATCGATCAACTTTCTCCACAGGTGAAATGGGAGGGGCTCAAAAGTGTTTGGGGGGGGCATACTTATAAAACAGGGCGCGATTGAAGAGAAACTTCCTGGAACTCCAATTCCTTAAAAAAATTGAATCTTTTTAAAGTCCCCCCCATAAAGCTACTGGCTCCGACGCTGATTTGAGAGAGTCCCTTAGCTACGCCATGAGGTTCTTGCAGGGACAAAAACAAAGCGGGTATCGCGTTTTGCGCGAGGCTTTTTAAGGCTGGACAAAAACCCCGGGTAAATTTCTGGCCCGCGCTTTTAGAGATAAAAGGCTCCCTGTTTTTTCTCCAAACAAAAAACCCCCGGGGGAAAATAGTCTTTGAGGAAAATTATTTTTTATTCTACAACACTATTTCCCACCTTTAAAATCCCCGCCTCCTGGGGCTGCGTTAGCTCGACCCTGCGAACCCCCTCTTTCAGGATACCATCAAACTTTACTACCTAGTCCCTAGTCAATCTTTCGCTTCTCTGGAGACCCTTTTCCCTGGGGGCCCAGCGCTTGCCCCTTTAGCGGGAAAAAACCCAGGCCCTATGGTTAAAACGGCTGCTTTTTTAAAAAAACTTTAATACATTTTTTCTGCCCCCCAAATTAAGGGGCATTCAATGCTCCCGCCCCCTCCCCCTTTCCCCCTGGGTTTCTCGGGGGCTCATATTACTGTCTCCCTAAGGAGGGGAGGGGGGGCCAAATTTTTTGCCAAAACTATGCCCCATTTCTCTTATAAATACGATCTAAGTTATTGCTAAAATTGATCCCCTAAAATTAATCCATTACGGGAGCTAATCCCTTGGACCAAGTGGGGCTTTTTTCCGTCCAGGGAGGCGAGAGTAATATCTTAAGCCTTCTCGATAAAATTTAATTTGCGCGAAGTGTAGCCTCCCCCCGTAGCGCTCTCTCTTTGGAGGGGAAGGCCTTTGCCGGGTGGCCTGCCCTTCCTCAAAGTTTCCCCATTTAAAAATAGGGTTTTGGCCCAATTTTCTCTCTAAAATTTACATTTTATCATAACCACAAGCACAAAACGAATCAATGGTTCCCTGTCACCTCCCTTTTTTCATTAACAAAAGGTACCAGGAGGGATGCCCTCTATCTCCAATACTCTTGTATGGTCTGTGATGAGCACATCTACAGGACATTAGTCTTCGCCTCTATATCATGGGTGTCTCAGATTGGTCATCATCAGTTAAATCCTCGGCATTTCTGCTGACGACCCTGCATTGTAGTATTACTGACCCGCCTCGACTTCCCCCTCCCGTCAGTGATCAGGACGTCCAGCATACCTTTGGGGTTTGAGTAACCATACAGATATTAATATGGCCAATTTAGGAGCCCTAATATATCTCTTCAGATGCCAAACATATCTCACCGAAATCAAACGCAACTATTGTCCGTTCACTTGGGCCAGTACCACAACAACATTACCTGGGTTTGCAGGTGTCCTGCAGGATCTCCAGGAACACCATTTTCGGACCACTTAATCTATGTCTCCCCATTGTTTAATGTAATCCACCAGGATCTACTTAAATGGGATAAGAAAGACTTCTCGTGGATCGTCCGCATCAATAAAAATGAATGTCCTTCCCTGTCTCCTATCCTGTTTCTCAGCGATTCTTCATATCTCCCTAAATCATTTTCCACCTCCTTGAACAAATCAATAACAAAATTTTTTGAGGCGCAGAAACATCCTAGAATACCATGCTATTTTGATGCGGTCAAAGGTGGAGGGGGGAACTTTCGCTCCCAAATTTGACAGGCATACTATTTGCTGCGGTAGCGGTCAGGACACAGGATCGCTTTCAAAAAACCCACAAGCAAACTAATCCTGGGTCACCAGATCGAGTCTGAGACACATGCTCCTTTGTACACGCTATCCCATGGCACCCCTCATCCAATGCTTCCAAAGAAAAATGTCTTCACTCAAATCCCAATTGTGGACCCAAACAACAATTTGTAAATGCATCAGGCATATTTCCCTCCTCCAAGAATCTTCAGTCGGGAGGACCACTCACATCTGCTTAGTGTAACCCCGATTACCCCAGCACCTCTGAGATCTGTCCGCACCAAGCTGACTCTCGGAGAGAGGATTCCTACTGATGGGGGATGTGTTCTCTGACTCTGCCTTCAAATCTTACTCCGATTTGTTCCCAAACCCACTAGTGACATCATTTTCCAGATTAAACTTCTACCAATTACGAAGCTTTTGTGCTACCCATAAGGCGTTATTAGACCCATGTAGGCCTTCAACGACCTTTGAATCTTGGTGCCTTCAAAATATACATAGAACAGCACATTGCTCTCGAAGATTTACTGTATCATGACGCTGTCACGAATCCTACCCAACCTAACATACCTAAGTGACATGGGAGATGGGAGCTTCCCAGGAATGCCAGAAGAGTATGGGAATAGGGCATTTTGTCTGTCCATAGAAGGGGATTTCAAGACATCCGTTTCCGCTAGAATTCAAGACTTGATTATAAAATACTCTCAAGGTGTACAGGGTCCATCTCTGCTACAACACTTTTTTCCCTGCAGTCCCCAGGACACGTGCTGGCGTTGCCAATCGGATACATAGGTACAATGCTGAGGCACATTTGAGAGTATGGAAGTGTCCCTCCCTGCATCCATTCTGGCATTCAAGTAATTTAGAATTATTCCACTGGTCATGTAGAGAGACTGTGAGAATGACCCACTGCCCTGCTCCTTTTCGCACTTAAGCGCCTCTCCCCTCAACTTAAGTACCATTTAATCTCATTTCTGTTGAATGCAGCGAAGGCTGTCATCCCCCTCAGTGCGAGCCACAGTTGAGCCCACTGTCACGGAGTTGGATCAGGGAAATTCATTCCAACTTATAGATGGAGGAGCTGAGATGTGAAGCGGCTGGAGACATTAGAAATTCATGGAATACCGGGGTTGTTTGATCACGTTCTGGCCGCTCGAACACGCTAGCCAAACAATTAACAAAATTCTTCTGCCACCCTCTTTCGCTCCCCATATCTCTAAACCTCAGGGCAACAGTAACCTCCATATTGATCGACTTGGCACCTTGTTCCCTCTCCCTCGTTTATACGATTTGCTTTTTAACCTACCTCTTATTTATCTCAGCAGTGGCATACTATTGGTTTAAGCCTTCAATTACACTCTAGTTTTAGTTTTTTTTCTTCAAGTGCGGTGCATCACAATTTTGAGTTGGTCCCTACCTAGTTAGCACTCTGCATAACCTCGGTTTGCTGGATCTCTGAGGACACGCCCTATACCAAAGTTTGCTCTCGGATCCTTTCACATTTATAGTGTATTGTCTTTTTTTCATGACAGTAAGCACTCCTTTGGGAGTCATTTGTACAGCACTTTATCATCTTGTTTTTCTTTGTTGTTAAGATATGAGTCTAGATGAGATCTCTGCTAATGTTACCGTGATATTGTTCTTTTTGTAATGCTGATATTTTACTGTAGAATTCCTTATATACTGTATCACCTTATGTCTAAATAAAGTATTCTTATGAATATGAAAAAAATCTTACATGAGTCACTTATGTGAGAATAAACTTTTTTGGACACCTTTTACCTATCCATGTGACATTCAGAGCTTGTTTTTCTCGTGGACACAATTGTGCTTTAAGTAGCTAAGAAATTTTGGTCCCATACAACCTGTGTTTGTTTGTGAAAAATATCAAATATCAGAAAATTTTGCCATTTTCAAGTCAAAAATGTCCTCCGTGTAAGACCGTGTAGTTTATTCCCACTCAAAAAATGTTTATAACTACCATCTACCATATGTCTACTTGTGGTTGTAAAATTTTTTTAATGTTTTTTTTTACATTAAGGGGGCTTTAGAAATTTAGTAAACATTTTTCACCATTTTTCAAGAAAATAGCAAAATAGTATTTTTTTAAGGGACAGTCCACTCTGACATTGCTTTGAAGGAGCTGTATGTTAGATAACCCATAAATGAACCCCTCTAAGAAACTATCCCCCTTAAAGTATTTAAAACAAGCATTTAGGAAGTTTGTATACCCCCTTTAGGAATTTCACAAAATTAAAGCAAAGTGGAGGTGAAATTTTCAAAATTCACTTTTTGGCAGATTTTAAATTTTTATCCATTATTCCACTGGAACACCTGGTAGACAGTTGACCAGGTAACCAATGCTAACTCTCACATCATTCTGCCCATTTCAGAGATCATCCCTCATACTGAATGCCCTAGCTCCGCTTATGAGCTCGCAAGATCACCATGACGTAACCCATACGTCAAGTGCGGAACCCCTACCCGACCTGAGGCGTACGTGTACGAGTTTTGGTTTAGCCACAGCTCCTTCGACTTTAAACGTCTGGACAGTAAGGCCGTATTAAGCCGTATTAAGCTCAAAAATCCGCCGTGAATAAGGGGCGTAGGCGTGCCAGCTCACCGGACCCCATAGACAATGTCATTGTATTTACGGATGCGCGTTCGCGCGTAAATATAATGTTCATTAGTCACTTATCTCCCCCCGCTGGAGCGGATTCGCCGAGCGGTGGAGTGAGCGCTGATCGGAAATCCACTGTATTCTCCATGAAGCTAACTGAGATTACCAAAATGACAGGTTCACGAATTGCGCCTGTACTGAAGCGCAACTCCGGCGCGGAGTACGTCGTCCAATCCGTGCCCAAATAAGCCGTGTGAACGAGGCCTAACTGTATATCTCTGCAGAGAAGTTCTTGTAACTCTTCCGATTGGCCAGTACAGCGCAGCTGTACACATATTTATATCAAGCTGCATTGAGTTGAGATCTACTATCAGTGATATTCTGTCTCCTCACTGATAGCTACAGGAATGGTTATTTATTTACCATTCCCTGCCTTTCCTCATGTCACTGTATATGCAGACTAGCAGAAAGCCTCTAAGATTACTGCTTCCTGGCCTGATGAGCTTGGTAATTGCTTAAGTTGCTGTGTCTTAAAACATCCAGATCAGCTCTGTAGTCAGTAATGGGGACTGTATTTCCCCTGAAACTAGGGCTATTATACAAGTCCCAGTTAGGGTAAAGATTTCACACGCTTCAATTTGGATGCTGTTTTTGGATGTGGTTTTTTGGAGGCGTTTCTTCTAAAACATTCTATCCAAAATTCCTCCAAAACGTGTCGTCTCCAGTTAATCATACAATGCGTCTATCCCTACTCCTATGTAAAACAGCATTAGTAGTTCAAGAACACGACAAGAAAAAAGAGGAGACAAGGAGAATGTACCTGTTCTAGAAAAGGGGGGCGAGGGGGCGGGTATAAACAGCATAATAGTAACTGTTTCATCTCTTTGTTACTCTTATTAAAAATTCTACAGAGTAAATGTTTTGCCCAATCAATTCATATTCCCAAGCCCTCAACTAGAATAGGAAGGACAGAGTTTCATACAAATGATGTATCGGACAAGAAAGAGTTTTACATTTTGTTTTTGTTTTTACAAGTTTATTCATAGGGCTCCATTCACACTGTCCATAAAACCTCCTCTGTGTGTTTTTCTTTGATATACCAGAAGAAAAAAGGTATAGTATAGAATAGTGTAGTGAATTATGCTGCTATAATTCCACAAAAAGGTGTACAATAAAAAAAAATGTATACTGGAGAGTACATGTTTTAACTTTTACAATTCGAACCATGGGCAACATATGCCATTGAAGGGCTATGCAGGGGGATATGCCACAGCCTCTCATCACAATTAAGCATCCTGGCCTTTTTCCAAATATGTCAATTAAATGTCCAAAGCGTCATGTGAACAGAGCCTGATTTTCCTTACACACTTTACCGGACACCAAATGCGATATTCCATCTGCATTCGGTAATACTGTGAGACAAAAAATTCTGCCTAAGATAAATTTTACAAATGTCCTGATACCATATGGTCACAGTCGTGAAATGGCATCAACTAATTCAGTTGTTCATTAGGTATTTTCAGTTGCAGTATATCTATCAAATTACAACATCAGGATTCCCAATACACAAATATACCATCTGCTTTTTTTGCGGTCTAATAAAGCAGATGGTGACCCTGTCTAAAGGTCATACAAGAGGTTGATGGTACCTTGCACTGGTGCTATGTATCCATACATCAGCTCATAAATGGAGTTTAATCATCTTACAAAAGTGAAGTATTGTCACCATATCAATGTCTAGGCCTCGCTATGATGTGATCTCACATTAGCTGTCTAGCTCTTTTACATTAGGTATACCAATATATATATATATTAATAATATATATAATTTATGATATATATAAATAATATATAATACATAATAAACCATAGAGATATATATGTGTGTGTATGTATCTTATATTACACACACACATATATATATATATATATAAATATATTATATATAATATATACCACTCACCGGCCACCCACTTTATTAGGTACAAACACCTAGTCCAATCTGCCACGAGTAACACTTAATTTCCTAATAGGGCCAATCACCTGGCGTCAACTTCAGTGCAATTACAGGCATGTAGAGGCATTTGTTCAAGACAATCACACACACAGCAGTATTCAACACCTGAGCAGTCAGTTAATGGTGAAGCAAAGTGTGATTTTGATGCCATGGAACGCTTTCAAGGTTTGATTGTAGCCAGAAGGGCTGGTCCTAATATTTCAGAAACTGCTGAACTCCTGGATTTTCACGCACAACCATCTCTAGGTTTACAGAGAATGTTCCCCGAAAAAGAAAAAACATCCAGTGCAGGTTCAATGCAGTCCTGTGGCGGAAATTCCTGTTGAGCCAAGGTCAAAGGAGAATGGCAGACTGGTTCGAGAGCCTGATAGAAAGTACATACAGTGACTCAATATATCCCACCCGTTACACTGACCAAGGTAGTCGCAGAAAGCATCTCTGAACGCACATACGGCGAACTTTGAGGCAGATGGGCTACAGCAGCAGAACGACCACACCGGGTGCCACTCCTTCAGCTAACTAAACAGGAAACTTAGCTCCAATTTTGCCCAAGCTCAACGAAATTTGACACGTTAGAAGATTGAAAAATACGTTGCCTGGTCTGATGATTCTCGAAGTTCTGCAGCGACATTCGGAGGTAGGGTCAGAATTTGGCGTCAACAACATGAAGCAAGGATCCCATCCTGCCTTGTATCAACGGTTCAGGCTGGTGGTGGTGGTGTCATGGTGTGGGGAATATTTTCTTGGCACTTTTTGGGCCCCTTGGTACCAATTGAGCATCGTTGCAACACCTTGTGGAATCTATGCCACGAAGAATTGAGGCAGTTCTGAAGGCAAAAGGGGGTCCAACCCGTTTCTAGCATGGTGTAACTAATAAAGTGGCCGGTGAGTGTATATATATATTCTATTCTGCAAAGCCAATCACCTCACCAGTAGTTGGTGAAGTTACTCTGTCATCCCACTCCTGTAAATTAGGTTGGATTGCTCTCCAGTTACTGACCCTCTGCTACATTTCTGACCCTGCCTTGTCTGCTGCCTACTCTGACCACACGCCTGAACCTGACCTCGCTAGTATGCTGCCTGCCCTGACTGTTTGGCTGTCCCTGACAATGTCTCTGTCTCACACTCTGTTACTACGCAAGACCACGTGTCAGCTGTCACCTTGTGGGTAACAATTAGGAACTACAAACAACAAAAACAAAAAAAAGAACAGACAAAGGATGGTGAAGCTGGTACAAGTAAAAGCTACGGAGAAACCTCTGTACAAAACATTTTTTGAGCAAAGACATAATGTATCAGACTTGAAATGGTGTATTTTTCGATTTGTGTTAAAGGAAATAATGTAGATCAGATTAAGATACAGTTACTAAAAAGGAAACATACTGGATAGTGTCTCTTGATTCCAAAAGCCCGAATGGACTCAATGAAGAATTGAGTTTTTAAAGTGTTTTTAAAATAATTTCTTTTTTTGTTTAACCAAGGGTTAACCAGAAAGGGTTAACATGCATATAAAGGGAAGGCAAACCTAGAACACGCATGCTTGGGGAAAGAGGGCGTTGATCCCTTGAAACGTTGCATCTTGCGGCGTTCACCCGGCCCGGTTGTCCATGCTGCTCCTCGTCTAATGATCGCTTCTAAGCTTTTTTGAAAGGTATTTACCTATTTGTCTGTGCAACATACGCTACTAGTCTGCCATGACTGTACTATATGCAATGCTTTTAACTGAAACGTTTTAAGAAAGCTATTGTTTATAATAAAGAAAAGTTGTATTCCAAGAAATACGTGTCCACGAACTCATTGTGAAATGCTGAAATTTATGGGATCCAAAGGGAAGATTCCTATGTGGGACCTATGAGCGTTTGGTTGCTAAATATGTATATGCGGAAACATATCGAATATTAAGTGACCTTGTGGGTAACAACCAGGGGTTTCCCCGCAGCCAAGCCCAACCTACCTTGTGTTAGGCGCTGGTGAATACTGGGGGGCTCCTTAGACTCCGTTCCCCAGTGTGGGTTATGCCAACTCTCGAAGGTGACCTAGAGGATCCACTTCCTGTCTCTGGTGAGTTTGCCAGTGACATGGATCCTACCAACGTGCCCTTGCCAGACGTTCATGACATTGCAGCCAAAGTGACCCATCAAGGCATTTGCCAAGAGCAGCTCTTCGAGATGCTTCAGGGGATTGCAGCACATCTACCGGAAGCTACATCAGAACCAGCACATGTTGTAGTGCCGGCTCCAGTGGTTCCAGTTAGTCCTGGTCTGCACCTGCCTCAGGTGCCCCGCTCCAGTAAATATCCCAAGGTCTGCCATGGAATCCTCTACCAGTGCACCATCCACTTTGAGGTTCTGGCTCACCAGTTCACCTCTGACCGAGCAAAGGTAGCATTCATCATTTATCTGCTTTCTGGTAAAACTCTAGCCTGGGTAACCCATCTCTGGGAATGGCAGGATCTTCTCACATCCTACCTGCCGAACTTCTGAGTAAGTTCTTAGTAATCAATCGTAATCATGTCCATCAGATTCTAGCCTGCCTCCGAGAGTACCACCTTTACGCCAAGTTGGAGGAGTATCTCTGCCATTCCTAGGGTATATCGTGTCTGCACAACGCTTACAAATGGATCCTGCCAAATTATCTGCCATGTTGGACTGGCCTTGCCCTGTGGAATTTCGAGCAATCCAACACTTCATTGGCTTCACAAACTACTGTCGTCAGTTTATTCCACCCTCTTCATCCGGTGACAATTTACACAGACCATAAGTACAAACTGCTCAATGCTTGAACCATCAGCAGGCCCGATGATCCCTGTTCTTTTCATGCTTCAATTTTCATCTTCATTTCCGACCATCGGGAAAGAATTTCAAGATGGACACATTATCCCGAGTCTGATATCTCTGACTCAGTAGCGGAGCCACAGCACATCAAGTGGAACAATTTAACCAAATATTGGAAAAGTAACTCAAGCATTTTGTGACGGCACAACAGGATGACTGGGTGACCTTACTTCCATAGACAGAATTCGCCTACAAAAACAATGCAAGTGAGTTCATGGGAACTTCTCCTTTTCACATCTTCTTTGGCCAGACTCCTCGGCTTCTTCTGCCTCTTCCTTTCATCTAAGAAGTTGCAACATTCAATGCCCAAGTATGCATCTGGAACCTCATCAGAGTTTGCTTCAGGCGTCTGCTTGGTCCAAAGATCAAGCCAACACGAAGCATAGGCCACCCCTATTTTCCAGCCTATGACAAAGTCTGGCACCTTTGACGAATCAATGTCTCTGTCTCATGTTCCAGGCTATGCAAGACCATTCGGAGTGTGCCCCTGGGATTCCCTTAAGCAAAGCCCAACCGGGCCCTTGGGGTAGGCCGGGTAATACTGGTTTGCCCCCTAAGACTCCGCTAAATTTTTTTTTGCAAATAAAAAAACCCCTCAGCAGCCCCATTAACAAAAAAAAAAATGAGGGTCTAAAAATATTGTGACAGAGAGGGCGAATTTCCCAAATTTCTTTTCGTTCTTCTCCAAATTTTCGGAAAAAAAATAATTTTTCCCCGAATTACTTGGGCCCGAATCACGTTAAAAAACAGCTATTTCCCTGCACAGAGCCTGCAGGGTGCTGTGAACTTTGTGCCATGCTTAAAATATACAGGGGGAGTTTGGTTTGGTCTTCATAAATGTTTTTTTTTAGATGACACGGAGATGACGCCGCCGCTCTTAAATCGCTTCACATAAAATTCCCTGGGCATTAAGAGGGCAAAACTGACCAAAAAACTAAAGCGGGAATGTACCCTGATAAAGTCATGCCAGAGAAAGTGGAAAAAAAAAAACCCTGAGGTCAGGTGGCAACTTTTGTACAGGGTTGGGGGGTGACGGCGGCAGCCCAGCAGCTGAGGTAGGCAGTGGCACAATAAAACATTCTGGAGGTGGCAAAAAGGGGGAAGCCACGGGCACAATGATGGACGGGGGTCAGGCGGCAGCAGCATGAGGTCAGGCAGGGGCAAAAGAATTCTGGGGGGGCAAAACGGGAGGAACCCACAGAATGGCACAATGACGAGGCGGAGGTCACGGGCCCGCAGCATGGGTCAGGCAGTGGCACAATGACACAGTGTGGGGACAGGCAGCGCCACAGCACAGCATGAGGTCAGAAAGTGGCACAATGAACAGTGTGGGGGACTCGGCAGCACCACACAGCAGCATGGGGTCAGGCAGTGGCACAAGACATTCGGGAGGTGGCAAAACAGGGGGAAGCCACGAAGGGCCCAAAAATGACTGAGACCGGGAGGTACGGCCAGGCATGAGGTAGGCATGCAAAATGACATTCTGGAGGTGGCAAAACAGGGGGGAAGCCACAGAATGGCACAATGACTGAGAGTGGAGGTCACGGCGGCAGCAGCATGAGGTCGGGGCGGGGCCCCAAATAAACCAGTGGGAGGACACGGCAGCAGCCACAGCAGCAGCATGGGTCAGAAAGTGGCACAAAAACCAGTGTGGAGGACACGGCAGCACACAGCACAGATGGGGTGGCAGTGGCACAATGAATTCTGGAGGGGGAAAAAACGGGGGGAACCCATAGAATGGCATAATGCTGGAGGGGAGGTACGGCGGCGCGCTGAGGTCAGGCTTTGGCAAAATGACATTCTGGAGGTGGCAAAAAAAAAAGCCACAGAAGGCACAAGACGAGAGCGGAGGTCCGGCGGCAGCGATGGGGTAGGCAGTGGCACAATGACACGTGTGGAGGACAGGGCAGCAGCCACGCACAGCATGAGGTCAGAAAGTGGCACAATGACACAGTGGGAGGACAGGGCGCAGCCCAGCGGGCAGCATGAAGTCGGGCAGTGGACAATGACATTCGGGAGTGGCAAAACAGGGGGAAGCCACAGAATGGCACAATGATGAGAGCGGAGGTCCGGTGGCAGCGCATGAGGTCAGGCAGTGCACAATGACACGTTGGGGACACGGCAGCAGCCCAGTAGCAGCATGGGGTCAAAAAGTGGCACAATACACAGGTGGAGGGGGCAACAGCCACAGCAAACATGGGTCATAAAGGGGCAAATGACAAAAGTTGGAGGACACGGCAGCGCACATACAGCATAGGTCATAAAGTGGCACAAGACACGGTGGAGGACACGGCAGCACCCAAACCCGCAACATGGGTCAAAAAGTGGCACAATGACACTTGGGGGGACCCCGGCAGCGCCACGCAGCAGCATGGGGTCAGACAGTGGCACAATGATATTCGGGAGGGGGCAAAACATATTAGGCCCGAGGGGGCACAACACACAGTGAGAGGTTCACAACGCAGCATATGTGGTCAGGCAGTGGCACAATACATTTGGAGGTGGCAAAAAACAGGGAAGCCACAGGTGGCACAATGACTGAGAGGGGAGGTCCCGGGCAGCAGCATGAGGTCAGGCAGGGCCAATGACACATTTGGGAGGAAGGGCAGCAGCCCAGCAGCAGCATGAGGTCAGACAGTGGACAATGACAAATTTGGGGGGTGGAAAAAAAGGGGAGTGGGCCCACAGAGTGGCACAATACAGAGATTTGAGGGACGGGGGCAGGAGCAACGTGGGGGTCAGAGAGTGGCACAAAGAACGTGTGGATGTCAGGGCAACGAACACAGCAGCAGCAGCATGAGGTCATGAGGGGACAATGACACGTTTGAGGGGGGTGGCAATACCGCCCCGGGTAAAGATGGTGGTAGGCGATGGAAAAAACTCAGCAGATGTGTGGCATCGGGCGGGGGGCGGCACGGGCGGGGGCGCATCAGAATAGTGGCTGAGGCAGGTAGTTTGAACCCAGACGACGCCTAAGGCTTGGTGGGGGAAATCCGGGCCCGATCCACGCCTGATTATCTTGAAAAAGGGGCAGTGTTCACTTTTCCCCGGGGACAAGGGGTTCCCCTGAACACCCGTCTGATGCCCACTATGGGGGGGCAGGACAGTTTTCCCCACTGAAAAACTGGGCAAGTTGCGGCCACCATCCAGTTTGGCTGCCCGTAGTCCAGCGGTTTTTTCTAACTGAGGGGGCAGAGGCTGTCCAAGACCCACAACTTTTGGTTAGGGACTGCTCCAGGTCCTGTGCTTGCGCTGGCGATCCCCTCCTCACTAGGGGGGTGGGGGAAGCGCTCATCATGACTCCGACTTAGGTTACTAGATGGAGTGGTACTGCCCCTCCCCCCCCCCCACCTCCCCCCAGCACCACGGCAGTAGTACGTGAGCGCTGGGGAAAACCCCCGGTCAGACCTGTCAGAGGAGGGACGATGCCGCACATGGGCAGCGGCCAACTGATTACGGAGGTTTCCCTATAGTATTTGAGTTTTCTTCCCCCCCAATAGTGGGAAAAAAAAGGCTCCCATTTTGGACCGGTGCGAGGGTCCAATAGGGTGGGGACCCAAAGTATCCCTCTCCCGGGATGCTGACTATTCGGCTGTCATAGCCAGGCAAAACATGCTGCGGGCCATCTCACAAGTACCCCGGGGGGCCCCCTGCCTCCATTTCACTGTATACGCCACGTGTTTGGGGGGCATCTGCCTCTCTTCCCTCATCTCATCCACCTCCCCAGCTGCTCGCTCCCTCTCTTTCACCGGGGTAAAAACCATCTTTCACCGACAATGCTTCTGCTCAATTCCTCCTCCCCTCCTTTCTCCTCCTCCCCCCTTTTCAGCCCCAGGGATCATGTGGCCCGAGATGTAGTGCCACTCTCCAGTCCCCTCCCCAGACAGTTTTTTTCAGCATCTTTTTCCCAGGACATGAAGCAGTGGAATGAGTTTTTCATCCAGTAGTCCTGGCGACTGACAAATAACGCGCCCCCTAAAAGGGCCCTCAACAAACGGCAGGGTCCGCATGAGCTGCCATGGGGGGTTTTTTTACATCAAAGTTCACAGGGGAGTCCCCCTGTCCCCTGGATCATCAAAAAATCGTTAAGGGCCCTTTTCTCTTTTCTGCAGTCGGTCCAAACATGGCGGGCGGGAAATTTCCAGGGGTGGAAAATCCCCTAAAAGGTTGTTGGGGGGAGGCCGTTTCTCCCGCTGCAAACTGAGGGGGTGTTCCTGGTTTTGTACAATGGATAAAGTGCATGCACATTTTCCCTGGCCATTTTCAGAATGTTTAAAGATGGGGTGGAAGACTTAGGAATTTTTCAAACCAGATTGAACCGGGGCGCCTGCAGGGCACATGGCCATCCCCCCTCTTTTTGCAGCGCAGACACCATGTTCCCCCCCTTGTCCGTCCCAGGGTTTCCCGATTTGCATTTGGCGCAGAGAAAGCCACACATCGTTTTTGCGCTGACCGGAGAGTTCCCCCCCTGTGTGCTTCGTTCCCCGGGGTAAGCCAGGTGAAAAAAACTGTGTGACCCCGCTGTGCCTACCATGTGGTTGATGGAGCAGTACTTGTGGGGGTGAAGAGTGGTGATGGTGGAGGAGGAGGAGGCGGGGGCATTGGCCGGTGCAGCGTTTTTACAACGTGGGGGAGAAAGCGGCGTTCCTGTCCAAATTTTTGGTGTGCCCGGGCAGAACACTTTTACCCCGTGGGCCTAAAGGCATTTACGGCCTGCCGTAGTTACAGCCCAGAGTCCGGCTGCCGTGCACCTTGGAAAAAAAAACCGATAAGCTCAAAGGACTGCCCCCCTTCTGTTCTACATATTTTTAATGCGGGGAGCCTTTTTTGGGAAAAAAAAAAAAAAAATTACGGCTTGGAACTTCCATCCCGGCCGGCACAAGTTAGTTCTCTGAATGGGGCAGAGTCCACCATTTGAAAAGGGGGGACTGCAATACCAAAAAACTTGGCAGGAGCACGGGGCACTGCCACCTTTGGGGTTGGACGCTAGTTGTCTCTTTGCAATTGCCTTTGAACGACTGTGGCCCCATGAGAGCGAGGAGAGGAGACTGGACCCGGGATATGAGTCAAAGAGAAACAGCTCCCTTCTGCAGAGGTGGGGGAGCCTTGACTGGCTGCAAAGGGCATGTGTGCCACTGGGGGCTGCTGCTGCTGTGCTGTTGCTGGGCGGGGGGATGGACCCCCCACACTGACCCCGTTTCCCCCAAAACCACCGGATGGTGACCCTGCATGTGTTACGCAGGCCGTGGGCCAACTTTGCTCCCTGGCCCCCGCTTTTTACTTTCGCCCAATTCTACATATACCCAATTTGGTCCTCCCCGGGTCTTAAGCAAACAATGCCACACGCCGAGTATGGGTTTTAAGCCCAACGCTCCCCATGAGTGATACTGCCGCCGCGCTGCGAACCCCCGTGCCGCTACTTTCTTGGACCCGCAAGTGGGTTTTTTACCCCCTGGCCGCTTGCTCCGCCTCACACTGCTGCTATCCTGCTGCTCACGGCCCCACGACCCATTGCTGGGGCGTGCTGCCTGACCGCAAGCTACCCCTCTTCTCCTGCGATGATGAAACCCTTGCCTCATCCGGGTCCAAGTGCGGTGGGTACATCACATTATTGTGTTTCTCGTCACTGCTGTCCTCCCCGGCTTGGTATGCCAGGGTGACCTCAAAAACATGACCTCCCATGCCCTTCCAATCTATACTTTGCCCCTTGCAAAAAGAGGCGATATTGGGCCCCCTTTCTTCACTGCCCAAATAGCTGCTGACTGCCCCCCTAAAATTTTTCACCTCGCAAAGTAGTGGCCTGAGCCCGACCACATAGTAGACTCTGCTGAGGGAACCAATCGGACAGAGGCGGGGTGGGGGAAGGTGAGGGCCGCTGACCCCCCCGGGCCATGCCAACTAAAGGTTATTTTGAGATTCCCCCCGACTCTTGGCTGGGGGGGTCGATGTCATCTGGGGGGAAGAGGGGTGACCTAGCAACCAAACAAGAACCCTTGGGGTTTCGAACAACACACGGCCCCTAGATGACAGCGGGAGTTGGGCCTACCCAGTGACCCCCCCTGCGACGTCCCCCTTTCTGTGCTGTGACCTGGGGCCCTTTTCCCGGAATTTTGTGCCACTGCCCTCGCAGGTGCAAACCTGCCACCCCCCTGTCTGACTACTGGGTTTTTTCTAAAATGACAGACACTGTTTTATGATGATATCTGTAATATAAATATACACCCTGTTTTTTTTACTCCAAATGAACCCAGTAACAAGTTGGGTAACCCCCGGATATAAAAAAGCACTCCCCAAATGGCCCGGAAAAAAAATTTATTGTATGTGTCTTTAAAAACACTGTGTGTTTTACAAAAAAGTAAAACACAAACAGGGTTAATTAATTCAATGAATTAGGCTGCAGGAAAAATGTATATATTTTGGCGTTAAAAAGACGGTTTATTTTGTGCACACCAGCAAAACAACGCTTAAATTTACCCCTGGGTGTAAATTGCGCCAAAGAATTGAGCCGCACAAACTAGTAGCTTTGTAGGGGTTACAATTGGGGGTTTTTTACGCCGACAACAAGAATACTTGTAATTAACCTTTGTTTTTTGAATTAGGCTACAAAAAAAATGTATATTTTTGGGATGAAAAAGAGGTTTATTTTTGCCGCACACCAGCAAAAAACGCTTAATTAATCCCCGGATGTAAATTGCGCCAAAGAATTGAGCCGCACAAACTTAGCTTTGTAGCGTGTTACAATTGCGGTTTCTACGCCACACAACAAGAGATACAGTTTAATTAAAACCCTTTTCTTGGAATTAGGGGGACAGGGAAAAAAAGGGATTATGGGCGTTGAAAAAGCGGTTTTATTTTTTTTTAGCACACCGCAAAACAACACTTAAATTTAACCCCCCGGTGTAAATTTTCGCCAAAGAAAAGAGCCCACAAAATAGTAGCTTTTTTTTCGTGTTACAATTGCTGTTTCTCGCCACACAACAAAGATACATTTTTAATTAAACCTTTGTTGTGAATTAGGCTACAGGAAAAATGATATATTTTGGAGTGAAAAAGACGGTTATTTTTTTCCCACCCGCAAAACAACGCTTTTTTTAACCCCCCGGGTTAAATTCGCCAAAAATTGACCCCCCAAAAATAGTAGCTTTGTAGCGTGTTACAATTTCGTGTTTTCTACCCCACAAAAGGATCAGTTGTAATTAACTTTGCTTGTGATTAGGTAAAAAAATTATTAATTTTTGGGTTGAAAAAGACGGTTTTTTTGGGGTCAGCACCCAGCAAAAAAAGCTTAATTATCCCTGGGTGTAAAAATTTCGCCAAAGAATTTACCCCACAAAACTAGTAGCTTTGTGGTGTTACAATTGCTGTTTTTTTACGCCAACAACAAGAATACAGTTGTAAAATTTAACCCTTTTCTTGTGAATTAGGCTACAGGAAAAATGTATATTTTTTTGGGGGTTGAAAAAGACTTTTTTTGGGGTCACACACCCGCAAAACAACGCTTATTATCCCCCCGGATGTAAATTCGCCAAAGAATTGGCCGCACAAATAGTAGTTTTGTGCTGTTTTTAAAATTGGTGTTTTCTACGCCCACAACAAGAGATACATTTGTAAATTTAAACCCTTTGCTTTAAATTAGGCTACAGGAAAAATGTATTATTTTTTGGGAGTGAAAAAAAAAAACGGTTTATTTTTTCAGACACCCCAAAAAACGCTTAATTAACCCCCGGGTGTAAATTGCGCCAAAAATTGAGCCGCACAACTAGTACTTTGTAGCGTGTTTTTCAATTGGGATGTTTTTTACGCCATACAACAAGAGTACAGTTTTTAATTTGCCTTTGCTTGTGAAATTTGGCCTGAAAAAAATGTTATTTTTTGGGGTTGAAAAGACGGTTTCTTGGGGTCGCACACCACAAAACAACCTTAAAATTTCCCCCGGATGTAAAATTGCGCAAAAAGAATTGGCCCGCCAAAAAGAAATGGTATTTGTATTGTAAAAAAGCTGTTTTTTTTAATGAATCAACAGGAATGGCTTAGATCCCACTTGGAATTGAATGTATATGCAGCTGCAGTGGAGCCCTTGGATTTCAGACCATACCCCCCAAAAAAATTAGAAATAGAAATTAAGAGAACAGTCTTGAACAAGCTGAGCACCCCACGAAATCGCTATATAAAAATCAATTTTTTCAGTAAGAGCATCACCGCGGCAGCACCTTCCCCATCATACAGTAGAGCGGTATGACTCCCGACCCCCCGCCGGGGCTTATATAGTGCGGTGACTCACAGAATCCCCCGGTCTTATGGCTTCACCTCTGCACGTCATGCAGGCTAGCCCCCTTTTTCCCCCCGAGTGCATTGCCCCAGTAACGGCATGTGCTCGCAGCCTTTTATCAATCAAAAGCACACTTCGTTCACCCGAAGTACCCCCAAAGGTTTTGACTTCGTTCCGAAAACCCAAGTTTTCCTGAAATTCTAAACGAATTCCACTTCGTTAGAATCAATTCGCCCATCTCTAATTGTGGCATAAAAATTTTTCTTTTTTTTTTAAAAGTGTTTATAAGTGTCAAATTGTCACCAAGAATGTAGAAAACCAGCATCACCTCCCAAACTTTTTTTTAAAAATTTAAAACTTTATTTCAAAACGTACCAAAAAAAAATGTCATTCGTATGAAAAACTGGCCGATTAGTTAAAGGGGGTAACTGGAGTAAGAAACGCGTACCGCTGTTCATGTTCTACCATGTTCTTTATACAGCCTTACATGTTTTTATGTTATGTATTGTGAAATAAAGGATATTATTTTAAGAAGCTTGGAGGCGCCACTGGTTTTTTACACCTTTGGTGACAAGTTGTGAATTTTTGAATTTGGGAAGGAGTATCCATGTGAACCTGAACACCCCCACAAGGTGAGCTGAATTTATTTTTTGAATGGCAACTATGATTTATTCAAGTGAGGAGGAGCCTGTAAAGAAAGAGGTGTAAAAGGGAATATGTTACATTTCTTCAATTGGTATATTTGCTTATTTAAGGCGGTTGTCCAGCAGAGAAAAATTCATTTAAAATGCAGGCAGACTGTGGACAAACATAAAAAAGTTTACCTATCTGTCCCCCACCACTGCTGCTCCTGAGCTCCCAAGGAGCAGCATGCACTCCATATTATGTGAAAGTCTCTTTTGTGTGTAAGAACGAGCACCTGGATGTGAAGAGGAGCAGATTCCGGGGAGCTTCAGCGCAACAGAGGCCCAAGGCAGGTAGACGTGCATGATTTTTTTTCACAGCCTGGCCTTTTTTTCAGTAAAATTTATTCCACTAGACAACCACTTTAAGTAGGAATAATTTCCACTGCATGCTACACCACAGGCATCATCATGCCAAGTAGGTAACCTAATGTTAAAAAATAGTGGTTCACAACAGTTGCCTGGGGAAAGGAGCCCAAGTTTTGTTCCAGGGTCCATAAGCCTTTAGCTTAACATGTCCAAATTCTTAGCACAGAAAAAAATCTTAAAAAACACTAAAAGGCAAAGGCAGATATGAATTTCAGAGCTGGTGCTTTACTTCTAATATGATTGTTACAGGAACATTTTCCCATCTATTGCGTTAATGCACAAAGACAGAATTTTGGCTGTGACACAATCATCCCTGTGTTGGTGAACCAACCACAGGATATTTGACTTCCACTTGGTCAAAATGGAAATATCCAGATGCTGGTTTGATGTTCTACTACATTGACTCCAGAACATTCGACATTGTGCTGTCATCTCTGAGCAGGCCTGCTGAATGATGGAGCTTTTCCAGGTTCCCCAGCTGAGTTTGAACCTGTTACTGTTGTCCAAAGAGCCAAACTCCTTTCTATGGAGCCAGTACAAACAGAAAGACTGAAAAAATATGTTATAATGAGAAAAACAAGGACAAGTTCTTTGGAAAGAGTGAGGCCATTTTCAATTATTTTTAATGCACAAAAGCACATTGATTTTAAAAAACCAAGAAACAAGACTAGGACAAAAGAAGAAAATCATTACATTTTCTTATGGTAAATAACATGTAAAATAGTGAAAAGCTGTTATAGAGGCCTGGTCTGAAGAGTCTAGTATTACATAAATACAGATAATAAAACTAACACAGTAAGACCCACAGAGGAACTGAGAGGGTAGCAGAGACAGGGTCAGGACGAAGGTTGGCGACTGCCTGGGGGGGCCACTTCATCCCAGGAAGGAAGGAAACACAAGGAGGCATGGAGTGGGCTAACGAGGGAGGGTTGAACAGCAAAAGGGGTTCATTGTATTGTTTTGGTTTGGAGGAGTATGGGAACTGGTTATAAGGAATTAGGGTAGGTAGGGAAGGGTCTTTAGGAGCTAGTAGAGCAGAAAATTGCTCACCCACCTGCCCTGTTTTACAGTACTGTTTTATTTTGCCAGGGTATCCATCGTGGTGATGGGAGTGAGAGGGGTTTCTGGAGGCACTGGTCTGAAAATGTCTCTGCTTTAAAGGGGATGGGTTAAAATGTAAACCAGCTTTGGTTGGATCAACAAGTTGGGTCCTGAGGGTGGTCCCCAACTGGAGTCTGAGTTTCTGTGGGCAAGGGCCCCAGGAAAGGTTGGATGTCTCCAGAAATGGGTGCCCTCGGGTAAGGTTGAGTATGGCTAAGGGTAAATGGAAACATGCGTATACAGCTTTGGGAATTTGGCACATATGGAGTACCTTCTAAGACCCCTTCTGCTAGTAATGTCAATGTTTTAATGTTGTACAAGGTCTCCGTTGTATATTATGTATATGTAGATAATGTGATGGTGGTTGAATAAAGTGGCCACTGTGGCCTTTATACCAAGTTGGCGGTCAGCATCTTATGTGAGGGAATTCTGTAAGAGCGGAGGTGGAAGGCTGTGCTCGTCTAGACTTTCCCTTCAGTCATATATTTCTAAATATAGAAAACATACCTTAGGGGGGATTTTCTGTTAATAAACAAATATATGAACCACACAACATATGGGAAATACTCCTAGTGGGCCAATATTTTGGAGAATAAAGCCACTTTTTAGTACTTTGTGTCTCGCCATGCCTTCCACATACTTTCACATCTTTTTCCTCAAACGTGGGCAGCTTGTGTATGCCGCAAAGCAGAGCCCCTCTCCCAAAGTTCCCTTGCCCTAGCCTTTGTGCCCTTTCTCCCCATGCCAGGATAACCTCCCCAACCCTGACATGGATATAAACTGGAGTCTGCAGTACAGTTTGTGTTATTTGCAATAGGGGCAGCTAACACAGCTTCTATAACTATACTTAGATTGCATGTACCGGGAGCTGTAAGTAGTGATTACCATTGGCCCTTACAGCATCTTTGGGGCACAGTTCCTACTTTTGACCCCAAATTCTCTGTCCCTATTTTATCATTAAGGGTAACATGTATGAACGGGATTGCACCAGTTTTCTGATGTCAAAAAGCTTGTTTTTTGATTATAGCAGTTTGACTCCAAACTTTGGTGCGATAGTATGCCATGTCGCAAAACTTTTATGCACCAAAGATTTGTGGCCATCTTGGTTGGATCATGTTGTATCAAACTTCATAGAATTAGACAACATTAATGATCTTGACCACCAACATATGCAGCATGTAACAGCAGAGAACAGCCAAACCAGGTTAAAGGTGGTGCCTGAGCCCGAGTTGTCATATTGGCACTAGACTGCGCCTGTATGTATGACCTGCAGAAGAACAGCCAGACCAGGGTAAAGGTGGTGCCTGAGCCAGACTTGTGGTATTGGCTCTACACTGCCCTGTATGTATGACCTGCAGAAGAACAGCCAGACCAGGGTAAAGGTGGTGCCTGAGCCAGACTTGTGGTATTGGCCCTACACTGCCCTGTATGTATGACCTGCAGAAGAACAGCCAGACCAGGGTAAAGGTGGTGCCTGAGCCAGACTTGTGGTATGAGCTCTACACTGCCCTGTATGTATGACCTGCAGAAGAACAGCCAGACCAGGGTAAAGGTGGTGCCTGAGCCAGTCTTGTCGTATTGGCACTAGACTGCGCCTGTATATATGATCTGCAGAAGAACAGGTTCATACATTCTGGTGCCTTCTAAACCACTTTAAAATGATTTAGAACTGATCTGTCAGCGCCAATGTTCATATATGTCGACTTTAACGTCCTTATTTTGTTTTAACAAAAAAAGGAATAATTTAATATATTGCTCCGGAGAGGGTCTGGCTGCTTTCTAACTATGTACATTTGATTCACATTATTATGACCACCAGCTAATATTCCAAGTACCCGCCATGTGCAGCATGGATAGCAGCTAGACGGGCTGTGAGTGACTCAATATGGTCCTGGTAGGTAGCTATGCCAATTGTATCCCACAGGTGCTGGAGGGCCCATGGAGCCAACACCACCATCGAGGTGGTCCAAACAGATGCTCAATTTGTCTGGGGAATTAAGCACCAGGGTAGTACTTGGAGGTCTTGATCATGGTCTTCCAACCATGTGACACATTGCATTGTCTTGCTGGAAGATCCCATCCACCCCAGGGAAAACAATCAGCACGTATGGGTGTATGTGATCTGCAAGGATGGATTCATACCCAAATTAGTTGAGAGCCTTCCACATGGATGGATTCAGAGAATGCCACATAAACATTGCCCAGACTATAAGGCTATGTTCACACAGGTTAACTGCGGGACGTAATTACGCCCCGCAGTTACGCCGTGTGGCCGGGGGCAGGGCGGGAGCGGGGGGCCGGCACCTCGCAGGCCCATAAAGAATCATTACGAGCGGCGTGTATACGCTGCTGGTAATTCACATGTGAATTATCTCCCCCCTCGGCGTATTCGCCGAGCAGGGAGAGGAGACGTAATCCATAGTTCTCTATGAGAACTGTGGATTAACGTAGTTACTGGGACAGATTCAGCCCATAATTGGCGCACTCCGGCGCGTAATTACGGACTGAATTACGTCCCGCAGTTAGCCGTGTGAACATGGCCTAACACTGCCACCAGCAGCTTGTGTTCTTCCAGTATTGGTTGCATGGTGTTTGTTCTCTGATGTTTCCCATCTGACACACCAATGTCCATCTGTTATATGAAGCAGAAAACATGATCCATCAGAGAAGGCA
The DNA here is from genome assembly GCA_025379985.1 of Phyllomedusa bahiana. Lineage (NCBI taxonomy): Eukaryota > Metazoa > Chordata > Amphibia > Anura > Hylidae > Phyllomedusa > Phyllomedusa bahiana. Next base: position 58,116 of record JAODAL010009372.1, read on the forward strand.
ACCTTTTGCCAATCAGTGGGGTCCAATTCTGATATGGCCTTGAAAATTAAAGTCACTGCAGAGGTGCTGTGACCACCCATCTTCTTCAAAGCCCCATGCACAGTATGGTTCACTGAACTGTTGTATTAGACATATGTCTGGTCGGCCCCTGGTTCAATTTGGTGGTGACCTGACCCAAAGAGCAGAGTGCTGTAGGTAATAGCTGCTGACAGCTTCTGATGCGTGTTATATTCCTGTACTGCTAGGATGAAAGAAGAAAGGAGTAAATGCTGTCAATGGGTGAATAGGTTTTGTTTCACATATATCTATTTTCAGTGCCTAAAATCAGGAAGCCCATCACTACTGATAAACTGATAATTACTGCACAGGATGGTGCAGTCACATGCACCATCCTCAGCAGTACTTGTTATCTCACAGTATTGCTTGTACATGTACAGAGGCATTACCATCAGTTCCAGGTGCGAAGGAAAGATACCCAGCTGCACATGTGTGTCCACCTTCTTGATTAGAGGGTGGACGTAACTAACAGCGACTGGAATTAAAAACAAAGGAGGCACATGGGGGACAAGTAACTAGTTACTGGTTTCCTAAGGGTGCTTTCACACAGCGCAATTTTCCTGCAGTTTTAACTGCGCGCCAGTTAAACTGTCTTTATTACCAGCAAGCTTTTTCACTTATCTAAACTGTTTGGAAAGTAATCAATTATCATGTATGTAATCCACAAGACTTCAAACGCATTCATTGATTACTTACTTGAAACACCTTTCTGAACAATTTAGACAACTGAAAGAAGCTCACTGGCTAAAAAGGCAGTTTAAATTGTAGCGTAGATAAAACCTGCACCAAAACTGCGCTGTGTGAAAGCACCCTAAAAAGAACAGATGCCTTTTAAGGAAAAAAACCTGTTTAAGACACCTGTTTGGCCATGACATAAAAATTATATGTCAGTTTCGGGTTTCCTGCTATATATTTTTTTCATCAGTTACTTAACTGCTTTTTAGCTCAGCTCCACTAGAGCAGGTCTGGAATCTGAGACTACAGCGTAACTACAGCACTTAGGCTAAGTCCACACATCACACAAAAACGGACGGATTTCTGGCAGTTTTAGTATTTTGAAACCGCTGAAAATCCGACCATTTATCCAGCCCGTAGACTTTAATAGGAAAAAACGACCCGCAGTCTACACAGGTCGTTTTTTTTTTAGCTCATTTTCTGCGCCGGCGGATTTAGTAGCGTGTTGTAAAATCGCCGGCGTTTTGAGTTTTGCCGTCAGTACGGGCCGACATAAAAAAAAAAAAAAAAACAGAACCAACCACAGTTTTTGCAAAAACAGTGACATAAACTGTGGCCGTCGGCTTTCCAATGGTTTTTGTTCTATGCTGTGTGTTTGAAGCCTTACAGGGAATCTGAGATAGTCTGAAATATAGAAAAAACCATAATGTACAGACTACTAAACCACCATGATTACACTATACCTATTTTCCTTATTTTGAGTTCAATGGATGCCTACATACTATTAAACCACCAGTGAGAAATCTCCCTGTATCACATCCTGTTCTCAGAAAGGGCAGTATAAATCATCACCTGATAGGTTTGCATTAGGATGCTTTCACACGGAGCGTTTTTTGGTGCGTTGTTTGTGCAGAAAGGCACAGTTAATGCTGTACATTTCTGCACAAAAAACGCACCAAAAAACGCTCCGTGTGAAAGCACCCTTAAACTTATAGTATTAAAAGTGAATTAGCATGACTAGTTTACATCTGTGCTTCATACTTTACACCATCGTTCTCAATTAAAGCAAAAATAAGAATAATTCACATGGAGCGTCCAGAACTGGTTCTCTTTCATACAACCAAATAAATTGCACACGAGAATGTCCTGATTAGGCCAAAATTAACAAACCACTGCAAACTGTGAGACCGAGCAATTAAATCAATATTATAGGCTCCTGTCTGACTCTTGGCAAGATATTCTTTGACATGGGCACACTTGGAAATTGTGGAATTTGTGTCTTGAAGGACATATATGAAGCAAAAGTAACAGCTATTTAAAACTAAAACCACAGATGTTCACATGAGCCATCTACAGGTGTGATGGAGCTGTAGTACCGTTGAGTCAACTAGATTCTTCAGACAGTGGGGCACATTTATTATGGGCATTGTGCCAGAATTCTGCCAATGCATACCTCTCAAGTGTCCCTATTTTGGAGGGACAGTGCCTATTTTTAACCCAAGTCACTCTGTCCCCATTAGCTCTATAAATGTCCCTCTTTATCATTTAGGAAATAGATTTGCTTCAATAAACTGATTATATTGCTTTAAAAAGTATCTGATTGCTTCCTCCCTGTATATTACATAACAATTAAATAACAATTTACTTAATATTTCATAATTTTATGCAGTGTGATCCCCAAAATATTTATATTCCAATGATTTTTAAAATCCAAAGTGCGCCGCTTTGACTGTCAAAAAGTTGGGCTGTAAGTGTGTGGGCGTGGTTAGAGGTGTGTCCTGGTGTGATGTCATTTGATTGGGTGTGATTGGAAGCGTCGCCTGATGTGTCCCTTTTTGCAGTCTCTAAAAGCTGTGAGGCATGCAGTGGGCGTGGCATTGTGGAAAGGAGGCATTACTTAGAATGTGCAAAAAAATATAATTTAGGTACATATAGTGCCAACTAATAGAAGGTGTAAACTTAGACTAAACAGTTTAAACATGCCCAGATTTATCAACACTATGATAAATAAGTCAAGTCAAAGTTTACACTGCATAAGTATTACAATATTAATAAATCTGGTGACACACTACCAGTCTTGCTCTCAGAGAGCTTGCTCCAGGTTCTTAACGGAGCATTTGATGGTAAGGATGGCTTAACCCCAATAACCGCCAGGTGTGACCTCAAAGCAGTCCCTGACAGTAGCAGCTAACCAGGACAGGGTAAAAAGCGCCAAAACAGGCACCACACAGACAGAGGACCAACAGACAAGACAATGGACCAGGAGACGTGCCACATACTGTAACATGGAGATAAACAAATACCGACAAGATGCAGAATGAGACAAACTAGAAGGCCTGATAGGGGCCAAGGTACAAGATACACAAACTAGGGACACAGGCAGGAGCACAGGCTAAGAACATAGGATAGAATCACAGACTGCACGCCCCGGCAAACAGACAAGAACCAGGCAGAACACAAACAAGACAGAATAACAAGAGCCTAGGCAAACACCAAGACTCAGGCCAAGGAAGTTGGGAGGAGCTGCCTTATAAACCCTCAGCCTAGAGGTGATTAGCTTGGAAAGACAAACACAGCAGGACCTACTAGGGTTAAATACCCACAGTGCATGCAGCAAAGCCAAACAGTGTATGCACTAGTAATCTGGATACTGTTTAGAACTATTTATCCTTGCACCATGCCAATAGGTTTGTTACACATGTAGCAGCACCATTGGTGTCTTTCTAGTCCTTATACCCGCGTGGCAGCAGGTAACAACAGAAGGTAGTAGTTTGGCGTGGCAGCAGATAACAGCAGAAGTCTGGTGTAGCAGCAGGTAACAGCAGAAGGTCACTGGAACAAGGCGACAGCAAACATACAGCAACGCAGAGGGCAGGATCAATGTAGGAACATCAATAACAAACTGACCCTGAGAACAGGCAAGAAGTTCCTTAACGCCCCTGAGATTGCCATGCATTGGCCAGGTAATTAGGTACTGGCCCTTTAAATGAGAGAGGTGGCCGGAGGCAGGAGATGGGAGCAGAGCAGGTGCTTGGAGAGGTGAGTAGGCACCAAGAGGGGCCTTCAGACAGGTAGTACCAACACAAGCACGTTTGTAGTCCTGAGCGGGGACAGTAAGTCTACTTACACAGTGTAGAAGGAGAGGTGTGTGGGGTTGCACCAAACGGGGATGCTTGAGGCAGCGAAAGTACTGCAGCAGAGGGGCAAGGGAGAACGTAGAACAAGATCTTCTCCTTATGGGACCTCCCAAACTGTAGTGTAAGTGTTTCGGTGTGGTACAGAACAGATTTATTCAGAATCTAGCCGTTAATGGAGGAGAAATGCGAGGCTTTTTTAAATGGAGGACAGGCAGTCGGTACTTGAAAACAAAGGAGGGATGAATAAAGTTTGCAGTGAAACAAAAATCCAGGACAGCAGTGACTTGAAAACTGAGCATCGTGACAGTAAGTCTACTAACACATTGTTACCGAAAGCTCATTCAGAGCACAAACTGAAAGCTGCTTTTAGCTTTGGGGCAGTGTTGAACTGGGGTGCCTGAGACACACCAGTGGAGATGATTCTTGGGGCCCACTAGTGGTGATGATTCTTGGTGCCCACCAGTGGAGATGATTCTTGGAGCCCACTAGTGGAGATGATTCTTGGTGCCCACCAGTGGAGATGATTGTTGGTGCCCACCAGTGGAGTTGATTCTTGTGACCCACCAGTAGAGTTAATTCTTCAACCCACCAATGGATTTGATCCTTTGGGTCCCCTAATGCAGCTACTGTACATAACTGCATGTGACTCTCTGCTTTCTGCCTTTCTTCCTAAAAACAGACTCAAGCTGCCATGCCAAAAGACCCACCATGTCCAGGAGCTCACTGGGGATTTCTCCTGCTCCCCTGTTGACCAGTCCAAACCGCCTTGATGATATGCAAATAAAAGGGTCCCTCAAATAGGTAATTAGGAAGCCAGGATGTTACAACCGCTAGAAAAAATTATGAAATCAGCACACTTACAGGATATCCCCCCGTTTTTTTTTTACTTTGTTACAAATATACAAATCACCAAAATTACTCAAAATAATGTTATTTTGACTTTATTAAAAATACCTCAGACAAATGAAAAAAATGATCTTAATTAATGGCAAATTATATTTCCAATTCAAGTAGATTAAAATATGTAATTATCAAGTGGGCCCTCATTGGGCATTTATGAGGGCCTGATTTCTTTGAGACCTGGATGTCACTATTGATAACCTGTATTGAAAATACAAATCTGAAAACTGCGTCAAAAAACTACTTAAAAATCCTCGGGTTTTTTAGTAAAATACTGTTCCAATACTCATCGGATGATGTGATTTTAGGATTCAGAATCCGACGAGTATTTTGTCCTCTCTCATGGGGACATACCCTAAGAGTACTTTGCATTTAAACCAGATCTCTATCAAGATTACCATTGGACAAAAGAAGGAACAGGTGTGGACCGTAGATGTCTGGCCTCGAATTGGAGACCGTAATTCACAAGGCCAGATGACGAAAGGGAGCTTAATGCAAGATATTGTTAGTAAAGGCCAACCCTGTCTGTGAGATGCCCGCCAAAAGAACATCTTTATTACCTAAAGAAGTTTAAGTAGCATTGACATAGTTATTGCTGCTATTCAGTTTAATAGAGACACACAGTATGCAGCAGTTTCCATTTATTTAAAAGAGTCCAGACCTATCTAATCAGAGGTAGGAAATTTACAGAGAGGGATATATAGGGGCGATGTGTATACTCAAGCATTTCAGGGACCTCCTGGACATCAGAGTGGTTAATACAATAGAGAGGATATTCATGGAAAGGGCTTCTGTTTTAGAGGTGTTTATTTTGTCTTCTGATAATTAGTTATATTGACCCAAGGTCATGTGAAGGTTGGAGAAAGAGATCAATAGATTTGAGTTACTTATACATCATCTACAAATAACAATATTTTAAAAGCTTTATCATGGATTACAATCACTTGTATATTGGAATTGACTCTAATTTGATCTGCGAATGGTTCAATACTTGTCCTCTTTGTTTACATCATCTATAAGATCAATTGCTCTTCTAATAGTCTCTTGCTTGGTAGAAACCTACAAAGCCTATCTGGTCTTCTTGTACAGGCTAGAGGAACCAGTGATTCAAGAAATTTGACTGAGTAAATATATAGCATAATATCAGTCTTCTCCAGAACCCATATTACTGACTACAAATGAAGACGAAAACATAACGTTTACTGCTATACATTAAAATAGAAACCCTGTTTTTACTAATACTTGCATGTAGTTTACAAAGCAGGCTGTGCAAGGAGAGATGGCATATCAATATGTACAGGGATAAATATATGTAACACATATCCTTTTACACTCACGTGACCTATGCATGTAGCTTACTCTGATTATTTTCCAAAATCGTCTCATGTGCTTCTAGTCTCTTCTCAATTTATCCCATTTAAGCAAAAATCAATAATGTCCTCCCAATGTCCCTATTATGCCGTTCTTAGATAACAGATGACCGCCACTAAAAAGGATGCCCTTACGCTATGAAGGCTTGACCCTATACATCCTAGAAACTGTAAGTTAAAAAATATTAACGAATGAACCAAATAAATTGAGAAGACCAGAAGCATATGTGACAATTTTGGAGAATTTCCAGGGAGCAAACTATACCCATAGGCCACGTGAATATAAATAAGTTTGTGTTACATATATTTGTCCTTGCATTAACTGATATGCTATCTCTCCTTTCACACCATTTTTTGTAAACCATAGGCGGGTATGTCTCTTATTTTTAGGGTATTAGTAAAAACAGATAATCACAGAAAAAAACACCTCTACTAGGTAAAAGTAAAACTTAACTTTTACTGAATAATATACTAAAAACTTACCGTAATTATAGGAGGAAAATAGGTAAAATAGAATGTGAAGCAAATAGTCTGGGCTGAATTGTAGTTTTTTATGGTACCATTTTAGGATAGATGCAACTTTTTGATCACTTGCTATTCCAATTTTTGGGTGATACAAAATAAGCAAAAAAACACAGTTTTGGCGTTTGGAATTTTTTTTCTTCTACATAATTAATGAGATTATAGTTTAATAGATTAGACTTTTACGGGTGTGGCGATACCAATTTTGTGTAACTTTTAATTTTTTTTATTTGTAAAATGGCAAAAGTGGAGTGATTTAAACTCTAATATTTATTTTTTTTATTTTTTTTTTTTACTTTAATACTTAGCCCCCCTAGGGTACTTAACCATTAGGAGGCATAATGCCTTGTCCTATATACAGCAGTAATATGGTATTCTGTGCATAGAATTTTCATTCATTCATTTCCTATTACGCACTGCCATAGGCAGGTTGTAATAGGTGTACATACATGGCAGCTGCGAAAGCCTGCATAAGACTTCCTGCTGCCATGGCAACTGATCCCCCTGCAATTACATTGTAAAGGGGGTTATCAGATGGAGGAGCGGTGCTCAGCACTGATCCTCATTCAGCTAGACGCTACGGCTGCGATCGCCGCAGTGTCGAAAGTGTTAACAGCATAGATGGAGCTGGCTCCATCCCTGCTGTTAGCCACGGCTGCCAGCTGTACTGATCAGCCACATGCCGCCGCTGTGCAGCACAGTCTCGGGCCGGCAGGAGCATGGAGAGGAGCGATGCCACAGGAAGCCGCTGGCGGTATTTAAAGGGTTAAACCCCTCTGCTGGCTTCCCCCAGCATCGCTCCTCCTTATCCTCCTGCCGGCCAGAGAGAATATATTCGGTCTATAAGATCATATAAGGGATCATAAATCTCCTAGGTATACAAAAATGGAGTTTAAGGAGATGGAGACACGCGTATATATAAACTCTGATTCTGTCCCTGTACCAACTACCCTTTAGTGGGATAGCTGCCCAAAAAGGGCGACCCTGCAAATTCAACCTAGGAAGCCCTAATAACAAATAAACTGGCAGTAAAAGTAAATCAGGTGCAAAGCCCAATCAAGAGCAAAACCCAGACACATTTCTTCTGACATTAAAAGTCTTCAGTGGGCATATATAGACAAGATCACAGATGGTGAGCTTGTACCAGGATGTATAATCCTCCTGTTCCTGCACTAATTGATGCTATATTTCTTTGCACACTACTTTTTGTAAACCATATGCGGGTATGTCTCTTATTTATAAGGTATTATTTAAAGCAGGGTTTCTATTTTAATATATTCCAACAAAGGTTATGCTTTAGTCTTCATTTGTAGTCAGTGACATGAATTCAAGCAATTTTCCAACAGCTCAGTGAATATGTTTAGTTCAGAGTCCATCAAACTGATCAGCCTACAACTAGCACACTCTATTGAATCCTTTTCCAGTTTAGGGACAGCAGTTATAAGAGATTGGAACTTAGGGCGACATGTATGAACGGGCTGCGCCAGTTTTCTGGTGTACATTGAGCCAAAAAGAATGAAAGGTGCACTCCAAACTTTGGTGTGATAAGTGCCTTTGTAATGCATCAAAGAAACTTTTTAATGTGCCAAAGATTTGGGACGTCCTGTGGGACGCCCCAGAATTAGACATGTTTATGATTCTTTGACGCCAATCCTAGGTGCACATGTATGAACGTTGGCGCTGACAGGCCAGTTCTAAATCGCTTTAAGGCAGTGTAGAATATGGCAGAATGTATGACCCCGTTCTTCTGTAGGTCATACATACAGGCGCCTTGTAGTGCCAACACGACAAGTGCCAAGGCTCAGGCATGCCACCTGTAATTTGGTCTGGCTGTTCTAACTGTTCTGCGTCTAGGTTTCGAATATGAAGTCCTAGGTAGGCACTCCTAGTAGGAAGTGATTATGTAAAGTTCCGGGTGCTGATCAAATACTAGTGATAATCTCAGAGGAATTTGATCGCACTCCAATAAATTTTGCAAAAAAGTGAACTTTTATTATACATACCCAAAAGCTGCAACACCCTAGGCAAAGTGTCAAGTGACTTTGCGTCGTGACGTTTCGGTCAATCATGACTTTTTCAAATAGTCACTATAAATAAACATAAATAAAACTAAGTAAAATAAATCACAGCAAAAAATTACAGAAAGTACATGATGTTATACAAAAGGGTACATTAATTAATTACATAACCCAAACGGAGGATTAAATATTCACAGTAGAACAAATTTTTAATGTAGATTAGTTAGATTTAAGTAAGTTGGTAGTGAATCACAATTAGGTACTAGAAACATTTGAAGTAAAAACTACCATTTATTTAAATTAACAAATCCATAAAAATTGTTTACTGTAAATTTTTAATCCTCCTTTTGGGGTTTAGTGTAAGAATGTATCCTTTGTATAAAATACAGTCTTTCTTAATTTTTCGCTGTGATTTTTTGTACTTATTTTTGTTTTTTTTTGTTTATTTATAGTGACTTTTTGAAAAAGGTCAGATTGACCGAAACGTCACGAGCCTAGTCACTTACACTTTCCCCTATGGTGTTGGGCCTGGGGGTTTATGATAATAAAAAGTTCACTTTTGCAAAATTTTTTGGAGGGGCTGGGTTTTTTGGCTCAAGGAGTCCTCGGATCGCATAATTTTAAAAAGCTACTGTAGAGCTGGGAGCTTTCACAGATAGTGTGATTATGTCATGCTGCTTGTGTGGGACAGGAGGAGGGAGATGTGTTACAGGTGAATTGGGATGATTATTATTTTTATTTTATTTTTAATCAGGGGCCTATATACCTACCTAGATACTAAGAGATCTATTGGCTTACCAACTACTGGAGGACCTATATACCTGCCAACCTACTAAGGGGGAAAATTTGAGTACCCAATTTGGGAGGACTATATCCCCTATCAATCAAAAAGGGGAATTTTTGTACCTACCTACATACTGGGGACATATAGCCCTCATCTACGGGGGGCTTTTAACCTGACACCAACTTGGGGACCAAAAACCAAAACCCTACCAACCAATTAGGATGTCCTTTAGACCTACCAACCTACTGGTGGACCTAAAATACCTTATATGGGAGACCTTAGTTACAACTACTGGGGCCCAAAAAAAATCCAAAACCTATTTGGGAGCCCCTATAAACTACAACCTCGTGGGAACCTCATTTTAAACCAAAAAAGTTTTACTACCAAAAAAAGACCATATGCTGTTTTCTACTATTGACATAAAATCAAAAAAACCTTCCCCTTTTTAAGGTCAATTGGAAACCCAAATTTTATTTTATTTTTCAAATCCCAGAAAAATGAGGAGATAATTTTTTAAAGCATTTTTTTTACTTTTGCAAAGTCAAAAGTTTACTAATTTCTTAGTTTTGTAGCATTCCCTTAAATGTCGACTTGGATCAAATTTTTGGAATCTTTCCCAAGCTTTTCCAAAGTTGGGGAGCAATTTTTTGGTCCATTTTTTTGACAGAAATGGGCAACTGGCTATCTCTAAGGTGAGAGCAACGACAAGGGGGAAAATGGTCTGTAGTCACCACTGCGAACCATCCTTTTAGTGGTTGTCTTTCTAATTGCCCATCATTTCTCTTGTCGTCTTTCCTTTTTCACGCAGGAGAAATTGATTCACAAACAGTGTTGGTTCATAACTGGACAGGTTGATTTCACAGAAGCGTGTTGTTTAAGTGTTCCCTTTATTTTTTTGAGCCTTTTCCCATGGTTTACTTACACTTTTATTTCTTTTTCTTTAGATTACTTGAAAATACTGAGAAAAATCTCCAGAGAATGTTTCGTTAGAAGGGTAGTCAAGGAAAAAACTCAAAAAAAAGCTGGCAAAGAATAGGAAAATGTGAGTCCCTGACCATACGTCACATTCATTTTGTCAGCAGGTCCTTTTTAACTTGCTCGTTTCATGATCAGACAGTTTATTATAACGTTAATTCCGAAAATTATTATTCCAAATCTAATCTTCTAAACCGCCTGCAATGTGAAGCTTACATCCCTGAGTACATTCCCAAATACATTCTTCATAGTTCAATAAAGAAAACAACATTTTTGGTAAAATAATGTTTTACATTCAAAGCGTTTACAGGGTTTTACAGAGTAAAAGTTTATTTTTTGTGGAATATTCTCCTAATGTGGCACTTGGGGAAAGTATACTACCACATATATGACAATTTTTCAGTGCTGCGCTGAAATTCATTGCATAAGGAATTAGTCTCTCTACATAGTGTAGCTTGAAGCAAACCTGTCAGGTTGGAAAAGCTGAGCTCTGTCATATATTGGTTGATATGATTTGAAGCTCGATATCTGAGTGAAAAGCAGAGAAAATCCTAACTGGATTACTAGAAGAAAAAGTGAAGGTTCTGCTTTCCAGCCACATACAGTGATTGCCAGTTTGCTCTGTACACACTTTGATACAGGGAGAGAGTTCAATATCTGTATGTGGTTAGAGTAAGAAGTCCTAACAGATTTGATGTACTGTAGAGCTAAAGGATAGTGAGTTCTTCACCCTTAGCCCCTTTAATGAGGTGGACCTTTCCATCGAGAATTCTCAGGTTTCTAGTTCTGAAGCCGAGTGATGAAGGAAGTCTTCTTTAAAACCAAGGACAATTTGGTATAGCTGAGATCAGAGGAATCTGTCAGTGGTTTTGCTCCCCTATTTGAGAGCAGAATAGGAATATTGCCCCCTGGAATCCACTGCATGCACACAACCCACAGACAGAGAGGTCCACTGCAGGAGAAGTATCCGAAATGAGGCTATTCTTAGGTGAGCTGGAATGACGTTACATTAGCCCAGGCTTGGACTGGCCCACAGGGGAATGGTGGAAACCCCCGGTGGGCCCCTGAGCATGGTAGACCTAAGGTTGTAGTTTAACTCAATATATATTCCCAGAAGATGCAAAAAAGCATAGGAAGAGAGGCAAAAAGTAAGAAGCAAAGTATAGGAGGCATATACAGTCATTTACAGTAGCTGTAGGGTGAGCCCCCAAAATAAACTCCACCGGGGGGCCCATAAAACTCAACTGGTGGTGCCCCTAGATTCAACTCCACCTGTGGGCCTTAGGCACCCCAGTCCGACACTGCATTAGCCTGTGAATTTATGATAACATCTTTACAAGAGGAAGTACAAAACTGAAATATACTGTATCCTAAGACTTTGTTAGCTGCAACACCTTTGGAGCAGTGTATGTCATATGCACATGGACCAAGACAAGTTGCAAATCATATTTGTGGATCTCATGGAGGAGACCATCTTAGCTTTTAGGTGAAAAAAGAAAAATGGATTTTGAAAATCAAAAGTATAGACCCATATAGTGTAACTGGGCAGAAATTTTAGACCTATTATATAGAGCAAGATGTGTTTAAAGGGATTGTCCAGTTAAAAATGGCATTTTATTTTTAGCATACTGCTCTCCTCTCACCTGGGATCCAGCGTTGCGCCCTCTTCACTTCCCATCGGTCTTCTCTTTTCTCCCAGTTTTGATTCCAACGGGACATCACTGCTGCAGCCACTGATTGGTTACAGTGGTCAAGTGCCATTGGCTGACAAATGGTTGGCTTACTTCCAAATGGTGATGTCAGCTAATGCATGTGACCGCTGCAGCCAATCCCGTCAATCTCATTGGAATCAAGACTGGAAGAAAACAGGAGACTGTCAAAGCGTGAGGTTTGCGCAGTGCTGGATTCAAGGTGAGAGGGGGGAGGGAGTATAACTTTTTTTCATTTTCAATGGACAGCAGTATGCTAATAATTTAAATAACATTTTTAACTGGGCAATCCTTTTCATTGAGTTGCTCCTATGTTTGCTTACGCACACACTGAATGGACACTTTATTAGCGACACCTGCACGATTAGAGCTTCTATGTATTGAAATTAAAGATGTGCCCCCTGGAGTGCAGCAAAAATCAAAAACTGCCAACCTTGTGAAGTTTTCACATGCACCAAAATTAGTGGTATATAGAGAATAGTGTGATCGACAAAAAGCATCCAACACAGTGAATCCTATGAACACAATCAACTTTATGTTCCTTTTTATGGACGAGCTATACAGACGTAATGTAATATATATACAGACGTCCTGGACATTGTGCGGGCTCACCAGTGGGGTCCGCACAATCACAGCATGGGACAAGCTGTATATTACAGCTGGGCCATAATGTGTCGCCCGGGACCAAAGCTCACTCTGGCCATGGATGATTAACCCCTTAGCTGCCACGATCAATCACAATCGCGGCAGCTAAGCTAAAGGAAAAAACGTCTCATTTATACCGCACAGCAAGTGCTGTTAAAAATAAAAAACACTACCAGGATTGCTGTATGTTGTTCAAAACACCTCACAAAAACCTTGGTAAAAAGCGAGCAAAACATCATATGAACCCCATAATGGTGCCAATTAAAATTTCAATGCATCCCGCAAAAGAAAAAGCCCTTAATCAGCTCCATATACAGAAAAATAAAAAAGTTTTGGCTATGAAACTATGATGACTTGAACACGCAATTTTTTATAAAGGCGCTTCTATTGTGTAAAATCAATAAGACTAAAAAAAACTATATAAAATTTATAGAATTATACTGAGCCATATAGTAGTTATCCTGTCATTTATACCGCATACTTATTATTGGTACCATTTTGGGATAGATGTGACTTTTTGATCCTTTTTTATTCAAATCTTTAGGGGACCTGAAATGACCAAATAAATGCAATTTTTTTTTCTACAGTGTTTAGCGTATGGAATAAATGATGTTATATTTTAATAGATTGGACTTTAACTGACGTGCCGATATCAATTATATTTCACTTTTATATTATTTTATTTTTTTATTTGTAATATGCAAAAATGGGGGGTGAACAAAGATGGCATTCTCAAGGCTTCCAGTTGCCATGTTAACCAATGGGCACCCCGCAATCTTGTCGCAGGGATGGTGATCGGAGTGAGAAACGGTGCACAGTACCGTTTCTCTTTCATTTGGTGCCACAGCCATGATCACTGCAGTGTCTAAGTACCTAAGGCCTACACTGGGAGATACCGGCACCGCAGGAGAGTCAGAGACAGACTGACACGAAGAAGCTACCTGTGAATGGAGAGGAAAACTCCCATCCTACAAGAGGCGCTGATGTCCTTCATGTCCCAAGAAAGACTTAAAGACATAAAAGACTGTGGGCCAAACCCTGAGTTCATTCATTAACTTCTCCCAAGTTAATCCTGAAAGTGTAATAAATCTTTAAAAGAGACTCCGATTGTATCTGTGACGCTTAAATACACCAGATATTACCTAAGGCAAAGCCCTGTGTTGTCTATAGTATTCTAACCTTCGTAAATGCCATGCTTTCTGAGATCCAGATAAAGTCCAAAAATTATTTCTTGTAACAAAACTAACTCTTATGAGGTTATAGACATATATAGCTTCAAGTATATCTTGTCTGATTAGGTCAAATTACAATTTACTTGGATAGTGACCAGACATCAAAAGCTCTCTAAGCACCAGTTAATTGAAAGTTGACCACCCGGGTCTAATATCTTTCTGAGGCCATACTTTAGGGGAACTCTGGCTACATGATACATAAGGGTATAAAAATAGGCTCATAGAATCTGCATATATTCCTCCGAGTCAGGCTGAACAGGTAGTAAGAGGTTAAACATCCTAGAATGCAGTAACAGTAGAATGGTCATCAAAAAGCTGAAAGTCAGAACAGAGGATCAAATGCTGTCTATTATCCATGCAACTCCCCGAAGTAGGAAATTGGAAGGAGACCAGTATTTGTGTTTCTCTGATCATCTCAACAGATGTTTCTCTTCCTTTGCCATATTTCTTAGGTTTAGTTGATAGCTCATCTAAATGCAAATAAATTAAAATATGTCAAGTGTTAAATCAATTATTAAATATTTCCTTGCAAAATGTAAATTGTGACTATAGTGAATGTAGCCAAAATGAAAAAAGGCTTCAAGAAAAGTGGGCAAAAGACTAAAGTGTTTCTGCATATTCTGTGCTATAGCCTGAGTTATCCTATTGCATAAATTACCCTGTTTCCCCTAAAATAAGACAGTGTCTTATATTAATTTTTGCTCCTAAAGACGAGCTAGAACTTATTTTTAGGAGATGTTTACTTTCTATGAACAATAATTCACATTTATTGTTGAACAAAACATCAACCTGTATTAATATCCTGTAGTGATTTCATCACAAACATCAGTATAAGCAGCCAAACTCTGAACTTCATAACTAAAAATGCACTCGGTCTTATTTTCGGGGGTGTCTTACTTTCGGGGAAACAGGGTAGATATACCCTAACTCTATGAAGGCCTAACTGCTGGTATGCAGGTTCTACTGTATGGGAGATATATAAACAGTCGAGCACACTCAGCTTTAATAACATAGTAAGGGATAAATATAGTTCTGTAATAAAATATCATCGAAATTGAGTTGTGATGCAACAATGAAATTGGTTAAAGCTAGAGGTGCTCAGGTGGTACTTTTAGTTGAAACCAGAAGTTTACATACACTACATAAAAAGGCACATATGCATGTTTTTCTCACTAGCTGAAATCAGAATAAACCTTATCCGTTTTAGGTCAACTAGGATTACCAAAATTATTTATATTTGCCAAATGCCAGAATAATGAGAGAGATCATTTTTAAAGCATTTTTATGACTTTCTGCTAAGTCAAAAGTTTACATACACTAGGATTGCTATGCTATACTACTATACTATTTGGGACAGCCCATATGATGGTGTGATGTCCTTGGAAGCTTCTTTATTGTCAAAATCTGCGTTAATTAGAGACTCACCTGTGGATGTATTTTAATGCAGACCAGAAACACACTGCTTCTGTGTGTAACATCATGGGAAAGTCTAAATAAATCAGCCAAAATATCAGGACAAGAATTGTGGACTTGCACAAGTCTGGTTCATCCTTGGGTGAAATTTCCAGATACCTGAAGTTGCCTCTTTCATCTGTATAAACAATTATACGCACTTACAAACAAGATGGGAATGTCCAGCCACAATACCGCTCAGGAAGGAGACGGGTTCTGTGTCTCAGAGATGAAACATGTATATGTGTCTTTTTATATAGTGTATGTAAATTCCTGGTTTCAACTTTAATTATCACCAGCAAATCACATCCTGCTGGGTGCTAGATATCACCTACCCTATGTGCTTTCAACTTTTTGGTAATTAAGGTTTAATGCATGTATGTAAAGTGGGAATGCCAGAATATTAGTAGATTTTCAATCTGTAAATCCTGTATACAGTCGTGTCACATTATCATGACCGCATTCTACTTTTGACGTTGGCAGCACGCAACTCGTGATGGAAGTCATATGTGGTGAGCTGACTTGGTGGAAGTATAAGATGTGCAATAGTCTGTCTGCACACATATCCCCATTATTGTCATGGGTTAAAAGGGCGATTTGTCAAAGTTGCAATGTAATCATTATTGTCTTCCAGGCCAAGAGTGGCGGTATATCTGGAATTGCGCAGTCAGTGAACTTGTCTCATGTGGCTGTGATGAAAGTGTATCATGAGTGGACAAATGGCGCCATTGTGAATAAGCAACGTGAAAATTGGGGAGCACCACATGCCATTGTTGTGAGAGGTGAATTTTGGCTACAAAGGTGCGCAAGGTTGGACTGACATGCTGCAATGGAGCAGCTCAGCAATTAAATGAAGACATGTCTCTAAAAAAGCAGTTTAGAGAACCCTGTTGTATATGGGGCACCAAAGCAGGCATATGGTCACTGCACCTCTAGCAAGTTGCATTGGAAGAAAATACTTTAATTTTTATAGCAGTAACAGAATTGGATCTCCGCTGATTGGCAAAGGTTTGCTTTTCCCGATACATCACATTTTCTGCTTTATCTATGGATGTTAGCATGTTAGGCAATAAACATCAGAGAACAAACACACTGTAATCATTGCTGGAAGAACACAAGCTGGTGGTGGCAACATAATTGTCTGGGGAATATTTTCTTGGCATTCTGTGGGCCCACGAGAAAGGAACATGGTTTTGAATTCAACCTTACAGATCACATGCACCCTTACTTGCTGAATGTCTTCCCTGAGGCAGATGAGATCTTTGTGACAAGTGACATGACTAGAAACTACCCTGCCCCTCTTATTTCCCAGACTTGAATCCAATTGACCATTCGTGGGACCACCTTCATTGTTGTGTTTGCTCTATGGAACTCCCTCCAGCAGCTGTGGGATGCATTCAGCATGGTTTCAGATACCTGTGACAACCTACTTATTGAGTCACTCTAGTTACTGGTTACTCTAGATATTAGCTGGTAGTTATAATAAAGTGACTCAACTATTCACCATCATAGTCTCTGGAGTCAATCTTATTGAAAGTCTAAAACAAACTTTATTTCAATTTAAAAAAAAAGTATTAAATATTTTCACAAAGGAAAAGTAAAATTGTTTACATACAAGTCTCAAAAAGATTTTACAGTAAAATCCAAAATACAATTTTGGTGTTAACAGGTACATCAGAGAAGTAAAGCCTTAGAGTGAAGCAAAAGGTCCGAACTAACACTGGAGTGATGCATGGAGTATCCAGAAAAGAATTACCTGCAAAATATCTTGATTCTAGAAATCGAGTGAAAAGTAAAGATCAAAGAAAATGTTTCTAACTTTACTACCAAAAATTATTATGAAAGCATCAGAGGACCTAAAGTGAGATCTTCAACACTTTAACGGAGTTGAGAAATTATATCATCTATATATCTTCGATGGATGAAATTATGGGTTTTATCCATTAAAAAACTCCATTAATGCTCTCATTTCTGATATACAGTATCTCAAAAAAATGAGTACACCCTTTACATTTCTGTAAATATTGTTTTATATCTTTTCATTGGACAACACTGAAGATATGACACTTTCATACAATGTAAAGTAGCAAATGTGCAGCTTGTATAACAGTGAAATTTTAGTGTGCCCTCAAAATAACCGCTGTCAACAAAAGTGAGTACTTATAGATGTTTTATTCAGAAGATCTACAGAAAAATAAAGTCCAGTATCAACATCATCAAAAATAGTTCTTGTTTTATTCTTAATCCATCAAAAGGATACAATCAGGGGCGTAACTAGAAATAATAGGACCTCATAGCAAAATAAGATGGGCCACCTCTACTAAATGATATAAAATTAAAAAAAGTAGCATAAGTGGCAATTATAATATAAATCAGAGAACCAACGTAGTGGTGCTGGAGAGAAGAAATCCACCAACTTATTTCCTACAAAATAGTATATCATTTTTGGATCTGAATGGGACCCCTCAACCTCTGGGCCCTATGTCTGATATGGCTATAGTAACACCCATGTATATAATACATTGCAACACTTTGGTTTAACAAAACCTCCTTCAAGCGTCCCAGTAGCAGTTTTAATTATATATGCAGTATATCTACATAGCACATTTGTCAAATGTTCTGCTTTATGACAACCAGACTGAATATATCTAAAATGAATACATAAAACCTCTGCGTTTGATTTCAGATTTAGAGGTAGCCCAATAATGTGACCAAATAGGGCTCAAGACATAGGACACAACTGAAGTAAAGCTACAGCAGACATTCTTACCATCCTCAGTGAAAATGTGTACATTTTAGGTTATGTTTACATTTATCTTAGTTCTTTCCATTAGGTTTCCTTATAGCTTAGCATGCTGCATTATTCTATCCAGTAATAAGGAAAATGGTGACTGACTGACACCTAACCCATTGTACAGGGTGATTCAAAAAGGAAGATGCAAAAGTTCAGAGCTGTAGTTAACCTCTAACTATCACAGCCAGTGTTGGCCCTTCTGACAAGATCCCATTTTCCAAATCTTATACAGCGCTTTATGTGGGAATAACTTTTTAATGCTTTTACCTATCTGTGTGATTTTAAGACTGTTTCTTTGTGACATATTGTACCTTAAAGGGGTTTTGCCATGATCTAATGTTGACGTGGGATCCTCCAAAATGGGTACTTAATCATTCTTCTAAATATATATCATTAAAAAAAGTGAATCATGTGAGAGCTACAGCCTGACTTACATGCTTTTGGTTTCCTGACAGTTTACATTAGATAGGACCAGGAGCTGACTTGCCTGTTTGCACTTCTTATCTGATGGCAGGAAACATGAATGAGCTTTGAAGGGGCTGGTGAGACAGATCTTGTATCTTTTGTATAGTGAATCCACTGGTTATAATGTAATTATCTTAGTAAACATGCAGATGCTCCCTCGCTTTATAAGTGACTGGGGAGAAAGATGCTTTGTATTTTGAATAGAGAATCCACTGGTTGTAATGTAATTATCTTAGTAAACATGCGACGCTCCCTGCAACACTGCTCAGCCCCCCCTCCCTCTCCTCTGCAGCCGGAATGAAAGACTCTGCCTGAGCACAGAAGAGGGAGAAATAAAACGCATATAGCTTGTGCACAATACAGTTCTGCTCTGTGGATTAGCCAAACAATGTTTGCTCAAATACAGAGACTGAGTATCAGGAACGTACATGGGAGGTGGAGTGATGACATCACAGAGGAGGTACTTGTTTTTTTAAACACAGAAACACAACGCCCTTTTTCAAGTCTCAAGAGGGGAGTATCAGCCTGTTAGGTAAGGAACTCACTTTTTGGCAAAACCCTGTAAGTTATGGATGAATTTTAGTTGATACTGAGTTTTGCTAAAGTTTAAAAAAAATTGCCATTTTAAAGTCAGTGGGGCAGATTTATCAATAGCGTCTTACTTTTAGACAGTGTAAAGTTACACTAGACAGTCTTACAATGCGTCACATTTATCAAAGTGTTGATAAATCTGGTGCAGGTTAGAACTGTCTAGTCTAACTTTGTACCACAAGTAAGTTGGCTTATTTTCATGGCAGAAACTGCGACAAAATTCGTTTGTATTTTTTGTCGCATTTAAGCCACGTCCTTTTCTGCAAAGCCACAACCCTTTACGAGGCCACACCCCTTTGTCGGACAAGACGCAGAGGAGTCTGAAATTGTCTAAAACACATAGTAAATGTAGCAAAAATCTTATTTTTGGCGCTAATGGAGCCATTATTCTGCCCCAGTTTGTTTCTCAGGCACACAGTCATTTGACTTACAGTTCTGTCAAATGTGCTTACATAGTGTGATATACACTCACCGGCCACTTTATTAGGTACACCTGTCCAACTGCTCGTTAACACTTAATTTCTAATCAGCCAATCACATGGCGGCAACTCAGTGCATTTAGGCATGTAGACATGGTCAAGACAATCTCCTGCAGTTCAAACCGAGCATCAGTATGGGAAAGAAAGGTGATTTGAATGCCTTTGAACGTGGCATGGTTGTTGGTGCCAGAAGGGCTGGTCTGAGTATTTCAGAAACTGCTGATCTCCTGGGATTTTCACGCACAACCATCTCTAGGGTTTATAGAGAATGGTCCGAAAAAGAAAAAACATCCAGTGAGCGGCAGTCCTGTGGGCGGAAATGCCTTGTTGATGCCAGAGGTCAAAGGAGAATGGGCAGACTGGTTCGAGCTGATAGAAAGGCAACAGTGACTCAAATAGCCACCCGTTACAACCAAGGTAGGCAGAAGAGCATCTCTGAACGCACAGTACGGCGAACTTTGAGGCAGATGGGCTACAGCAGCAGAAGACCACACCGGGTGCCACTCCTTTCAGCTAAGAACAGGAAACTGAGGCTCCAATTTGCCCCAAGCTCATCGAAATTGGACAGTAGAAGATTGGAAAAACGTTGCCTGGTCTGATGAGTCTCGATTTCTGCTGCGACATTCGGATGGTAGGGTCAGAATTTGGCATCAACAACATGAAAGCATGGATCCATCCTGCCTTGTATCAACGGTTCAGGCTGGTGGTGGTGGTGTCATGGTGTGGGGAATATTTTCTTGGCACTCTTTGGGCCCCTTGGTACCAATTGAGCATCGTTGGAACACCTTGTGGAATCTATGCCACGAAGAATTGAGGCAGTTCTGAAGGCAAAAGGGGGTCCAACCCGTTACTAGCATGGTGTACCTAATAAAGTGGCCGGTGAGTGTAAGATGGTCATAACAAAGCAAAGAAAAAGCTATTTGGGGGTTTAAATTAAGTAAAACTTATCACTCCTGCTTGTTTACAGATGGTTTCTTAGGCTACTGACAAACCCTGTGCTATAGTTACTCAGTTTCCTCTTGCTAATAAGATAGCAGGGAGTGAGCATAAAGTTGGTCAATAACCTAGGAAACCACATGTAAACAAGGAAGATATACAACTTGTGTTAACTTTGAAATGAAGCAAAATCAGAAAAGCAATGTCTTTGGTTCATTTACTTTACTTACATGTTTAAATGGAAATAGCCCTTTATCCCGTCTTAAAATTATTTCTAGATAAAAATATGGGCAGTAAAAAGAGTAAATCACCCCCGTGCCATGCTTACCATGTACCTGTATGGCATAGATGAACAAACTGCTTTAATTTTGCTTAATTTCAAAGAAACAGCAAGTCATCTCTCTGCTTGTTGACAGCTAGTTTCCTAGGTTACAAACCACCTCTATGATCTAGCCGCTCAGTCCCCTCTTGATAAGACATAGCTTCCAGAACATAAAGGTGGTCAGTAACCTTGAAAACCATCAATAAACAAGAAGAATAGATAACCCATTATGTTTTTAAAATGAAGCAAAATCAGAACAGAAATGTAATTCTTAAAAAATATTCATTTACTCTTTATTACATGTTCAAAGTCAATCAAAAAAGTGGGAGTATCCCTTCAAATATTTATTCTATAAAATGGTATGCATTTATCTCAGTAATATGTAATTGGGCTTCTAGAGAGTGCTACAGGGGTTCTTGGGAGGTGAGTGCTGGAAGTTGTTCACCAGTTCAGCAACCAAGTTCAGCCCTGGGTTGAATCTTCACACCCTGAGACAAGTATGAAGACAAAAGGGATAGAAACTTATAAGAAAGGGAAAACCTGACAGTGTACGGTGTGGGTCCTGATAAAGTGGAAGTAAGTGAGGAGGAAGAAAGTCAAAAGACACTATTTATAGCCAGTTGATGTCTAGCAGCCACTGGCCTAGCTCAACCCACTACCAGCGCAGAAGGTTCCAGATTGCATGGGGTGAGCAAGTAAGCTGCTGCAGAGTAGTAGTACAAATATGGATGCTGTGACTCAGGCCCATCCTTGCTACAGGCTTTCTTAACTCCTTAACGACTGCCCACTGTCTTTTGACGTTGGGCATTTCAGGTCGTTTGTCTGCAGCGATGTCTTTTGGCGTCGCTGCAGACATTGGAGTTTGTGGCTCCGGGTGCCGCAGCAGCGCAGAGATTGGGGCTGTACTACACAGCCCTAATCCCATCGCAGCTCCTGCCAGCACTGGGGAGCTTGGGAAAATTCTGCTCCCCGATGCTTTAACCCTTTGATTGCCGCAGTTCATCACCGCAGTGCAATCAAAGTTCTTTCCCCTGCTCTGTTGGGTGATCGGAACACCCGGTAACCCGACAGAGCCCGGAGAACAGCTGCACAGTCAGCGCTGGAGACCTAGAATAGGCCCAGGGCTGCCTCTGTAACAAGCCAGTGATCAGGGCAGCCTGTGTGCTGACACAGATTATAATGTATTAGCATATATAATGCATTACTAAGTGGAAAAAAAAAGTAAAACAGTACTCCCTTAATGAGATTTAAAAAAAAAGTAAAAAAATATAAAAAGTATTAAAAAATAATAAAAAATAAATAATAAAATAAAAATAAATGTTTAATAAAAAATAATTGTGCATACATTACACACAAAAAAAACCCTACACATATTAGGTATCCTCATGACCGGAATAAACCTGTAGAATTAAACTAACAAGTTAAGTGTGGAATGTGAATGGTGTAAAAAAATGTAAAAAAACAAAAAAAAGTGAACAAAATTGAAAAAAATGTTTGCAATTATTTATAAGTGAACTTAAACTATTCCTCCATAAAGTACAACTTGTCTTGAATACAACGAGGCCTCATACAACTGTGTCATTGGAAAAATAAAAAAGTAACAACTGTTGAAACACAAGGAGGCAAGAACTACAAAAAAAGGTCTGCGTAATTACACGTAACAGTTTTTTCAGGCGTTTGGCTTAAGGGGTGAAAGTGCACTGTGATATGTTTTTCCTTAAGAAGGCTATTCTCAAGTATTCCATCTATCCTGGAATAAAAGAAGCTGTTTTATTTAAACTTCATACTGCCTCCTCTCTCTTATTCCTGCACTAACACCATGGACACCTCTATCACCATCAGGGCAGTGAGGCTAATATCTTACAGAGAGTGTCCCAGGGAAGTTAGGTAGGAACACCAACTACTCTTATTTCAGGACAGCGGCCCCCCCCCCCCCCCCGAGAAGAAGGCTATCATGAATGACTACAAACCCCATCCTCACTATGCATCACACTTTCTGGGTCTACTAACATGCACAATTCACATTATCATGTACAAGGTAAAACGATGAACAATCGCAGTATAGGGGTTATGAAGTGTACCAAATACTGTGGGAACCCAATGTCACAAATTGTGTTTTGATTGCAACAGTGATTGCTGGGACCAATACTCCGCTATAACGCTACGTTAGGGGAGTTTTAATATGTTTCAGATAGGCGATTTCTTAGGTTTCAAGCTGTTCACAGCAAGCTGCTTCTCATGTTTTTGTTATATTATGGACTATGTAAAAAGTAAGGGTACTGGATGGACATGAGTGTGTATTCTGGATCAGAGTTTAATGAACACAAACTAAAACCTAATCATTTTATATCTTGATTTACATTACTTATTAAATTGTCTCTAGTATTCCTCTAAAACATAAATCTGGAAGAATGAATCGCAACTTTTCCATTGATGTACTGAGTGATGTGGCTGCATCATGTCTCCTGCATGAGAGATAGAATCTCGGCAAAATAAAATTAAAGCAAACTATTTGTCTGGGCCATTTATAAACCTAAAAGTCACAGGATCGCTGAAAATCTATTATGACTTTTTGAATTATGATCAATGTTGTTTCAGCTAACTTACTGGGTAGTAGTATCAGATAATAGACAAATTGATTCCTTTTATGGATTATTTCTCTGAAACTTTTGTATTTTAATTTGCTTGGATTCGGCCAATTCCATCTTTCCACAGTGAGCTTGACCTCATATTCTTATATACAACCTATGTTTACAATTTTCTAAAAAGCTTTAATGAGAAGTATTATGATCATGGAATATTGACAATTGACATCATTGGCAGGGGGTTTATTTTAGTTTTAGTTTTTTTTGCTAGTGATTCAAGCTACAAAACAACTGTATTAAAATCATAGATGAATATAGATCTATGTAAGTATTTGATTCTCAGCAGTTTATGTAGACTTGCATGTGATTGTTGTCTTTAAAGAAAAGCTTTTGGAAAAATAATCAAATAAGTGAATAAAAATGCGATTTTATATAAAGCTACGCGCAAAGAGCAATTGCCAATAGCTGTGAAGATTGAATGTATCGCAAAAGATATATTTTTTTGTAGGTCTGAATGAATCAAACACTAATTAGGGGGACATGTATAAAAAATGTCTAGACTTTTTGTTGTTTCCCATAGCAACCAATTAGAGCTTCTCTTTCATTTTTTTCAGGATGCACTATAGATGATAGAAAGGGGCAAACTGGCTGATTGGTTTCTCGTGGGTCAACTCCAAAAAATTCTTAGGACACGCAGAGGTACCAGTTTTCATACATGTCACCCTAAATGTTACAGTAATTTCTCCACAATTACTTATATAGCACTGCAAAGAGGTTGTCATCATTCATATTGGTCCCTGTCCCCATTGGGCCCTATATATATAGTCTCCCTTTCACTATTTGTAACCCTGTTTTACCCCCCCCCCTCCCCGCCCCCCCCCCCGCCAGCCTAGGTGACCATTCCTGAGGGAAGACAAAGGAGAACCTACAAACAACGTAATTTTTGGGTGGGATTTTAACCGACAACCTCAGCTCTGCAAGTAAACAGTACTATCCACTGAGCCACCATTCTGACACAGTATATTGGCAAGACAATGAAGAAGTCAGCTTTTTAATTCTCTTGATCCACCAAACTTAGAATTTATTCATGGTGGAATTTTTCCGGACAAATACAGATGTCATCATGAGACAATCTGAGACAGAACACACAAAATCCTATAATAAGTCTATAATGATTAAATGCATTGCACAGAATCGAAACAGAATGTATAATAATCACCTGTAGAAACAAGCATTTCAGTCTTGATACCTTTTTCAGCTATGACTAACTAAAATATTATATATAGTTACATAGTACGGTTTGAAAAAGGCATGGCCAACAAGTTCAACCAAGGGTTGGGAAATGTGGTGAAGGAAGGGAGATAACTCGATTAATCTAGCTGTCCCTACTGTTGAATGCTTTGAAACCCATAAGGAAAGAACCAATCCTTGGTCTAGGGAAGATGTTCATATTCCTGATCCAGAGTTGCCATCAGACTGGGTCATAGAATTTTATATAGGCTACATACGCTTTAATATTCTCTCTTTAGTCTTCAGGTAGATATCTAGGCCATTTTCCTGTAAACTTCTGTCTACTGTTCCTGCCGACTGACCAGGCTGCCTCAAGGCAGCTATTCCACAGATATACAGTTCACTCACAGTAGAAGAACGACTTTAGTCATCCACGCTTCCTGGACGCTAAGCTGATCACATGTTTGTCTCAGCCCGGTAAGGGAGTATCCTCTTTGTCTATTGCTCTCAGGGTGGTCTATTGCATGAAATAATTTTTCCCCTTTACTTTTTGTAAGATAGAGACCCATTTATATAGCTTATATAAAATATAATTATGTCCTCCCTGTGAGCTCTGTCTTTTCTCAAGACTAAATAAGCTTAAATCTCTAGTTACGATACTGCCTCCATAAATAAGATGCGTCCATGTATACATATATATCATGAATGGCACCCTTGTAAATGGTGTCAACGTAGATCGCGCCATACCTTAGTCGGGTACATATAAAATTAAGTTGAAAAAAAATAAAAAATAAAAAAGATAATTAATAACTAAACATAATAATAAAATACATTTTCAAATTAGATCTAATAGACACCTTTTTTACTAAATATTAAACAATTAGACAATAAAAATTATTATTATTGTTGTTATTATGATACAATAAAATATAATTGGTATCACTAGATCTGTAGAAGCCTGATATATCAAAGTGGTTGTCCAACTCATAAAAAAATCTGTCCCTGGCCCCCCGTTAAATATAATATAATAAGAAACGTATACTCATCTTCTCCAGTCCCCTGTTCAGTGCCCATATCCGGATCTACTGGCTTTTGTTCACTCACTTTCCGAAATAACCCCCCCCACCCTCCACCCCCCCCTGTCTGGACCCCCGTCCCTGCCAATTGCCACCCCCCCCCCCCCCCCCCCCCCCCCTCCCCGCCCCACACCCCCCCCCAGGTCGGTCCCCCCCCCCCCCCCCCCCCCCCCCCCACCCACTAATTTAAATCACTGTTTGGAAATGAACAGCTCTGAAAGGTGATGTAAGTAGAGGCATTTGACTAGTGCAGCTATCCAGTGGCCACAGAGGTGACGTTCTTGTTTGAAAGTGATGAAATAAAGCAGAAGACCAAGGAGATGCGCCAATGGAACCAGTGGTATTGGACGATAGGTGATATAAAGTTTATTTTTTGTTTTACAAGGGGGATCCACTGGGATATATTGACAAAAAACTTTTTCATTTTTTTTTTTTTTTTTAAAGAAGTGGATAAGATGTATTAAAACTAGACAGTAATATGTTAGGTTAGTGTAGCATTCGTTAATATGATGTAAGTCTCACATATAACAATTTTAAATGGAGTGTCACAGATGTGAGAAATATGTGTGCACATCATAATGTGTTGCCAAGACATACATGTAGTATGCACGAAAAAATTTGTTTCACAGCCTCGCACGTGTTGAAAATTAGCATTGAGTAGTAAATACATCAACTTCTGTTGCGTTTAATCGCATAAACGTATCAGACTATCGCACTTATGAATGTGCACACAACCATGCTAAGAATTGGCTGACGGATCACAAAAGTGTTCAGGATATTTTTGGCACACAACATTTCAACCTTTCGGAAGGGACAAACAACTAGTTTTTTGGCGGAGACATAATGACAAATATCGATTGGATCACACAGAACTGTATATTATACCATGTACCCCAAATTTGTCTAGAAATGGTGACTATTAGGAAAATTTATAAATAAAAATAGCAAAATTAAAAAACACTGTTATAAATTTGGATTATCACACTAAATTTAGACAAATGAGACACAGAGAAAAGTAAATAGGTGAGACATATACATTGTTCTCTGCAATGATTAAACTCCCTGCCTAAAAATAAAATGCCATAACTCAACTTTTTCCATTTCCATCCTATGAATTTTTTTTTTCTTAAATTTCTTAATATATTATACACTACGTTAAATGGTACCATTGCAAAATAAAGCTTATCCTGCTAAAAATACACATTGTAGGGCTATGTTGGAAAAAAAATAAAAACGCTATGGTTCTTGGTAGGCAAGGTTGAAAAACATTACAACACCATTGCCAAAAATCACTACATTTAAAAGGGATAAAGATGCCTAGAATAAATAATGTCTATCTTTATCTATCATCAAAATGAAAAGAAAATAATATTTTTTTTGCTGTCAATCTTCTATGTTTATTACTTTAGAAGGCTTATTACTGGAGGGGAGTAGGTATTATTACTGTGTGGAGCATGAAGAGAGAAAGTATTACTTTGAGGAGAACCCAAAGTGAGTATCTTTACGGGAGGGCACTATTACTTTGGGGCACAAAAACAAAGGGGTCATCTATTATTCTATAGGGGCACAAAGGGGCACACCCGGCATAATGCTATTTAATGTGTGGGGGAAATACAGGAACAGGTCACTTTACACTGACTAGGCGGACATAGAGGTGTCATCTATTACTCTATGGAGGCAAAAACGGCGGGCTATTATAATGTGTGGGGAATACAGGAAAGCACTCCTCGCCACTGATAGCGACATACAAGAGATCATGCATATTACTATACTTTGGGTCGTGGCAACCAAAGGGGGTGCGTATTATTTGATGTAGTGGGCGGCATACAGGAATAGCACGCTTATCACAATGCTAGCTCGACATAAAGATCGTCATCTATTTTACTCTATAGGGCACAAAAAGGGGGCCGCATTAGTGATGTTTAGGGGGCTATGTTAAGGACAGCAGTATCTATGTGTATTATTCTTTACTTATGTATGTATTATTATTATCTTATTATTATTATTTATTTTGAACGCGAACTACTTTGATTCCCATGGGCGCTGTGACAATATAGAGGGGGGTTAAAGCCGGTAACCAATACATAACATAAGTCATATCGAGCTACAATGAGAAGTGATTTATGACTATACTGGCACGAACAAGAGGGAGAGAGGACCCTACCCGCGAGAGACTTACAATTCTACAAGGAGGGTGGAAAGAGTCTAGGGGATGTAGGGGCAGATGTTGTGGAGGAAGTCGTGAACAACAAGGTTTGTTGTGGTTATTGGCAATGCCTGAACTCGGAAATGGGTTTTAGGTTGCTTTGAAGCTGGTGAAAGCGAGGGATGGAGATGTTGATGTGTTGGGGGCAGTAGGACGTTACCAGAGTCGTTGGGTGAAGCTCGGTGAGAAGATGAACTTGGAGATGGTTGTGTGAGGAACTGATAAGTGTTGATATGAGCAGCAGGTAGCAAGGTCCTTGAGGAGGAGCGAGAGATTCAAGTGAGAGGTGAGTAGTTTGGAAATTAGGGCAGAAATGTATGGAGTAGCCTTGTTATGGTCAATGTCGATAGTAATAGCTTTGGAGAATGAATTCGCGGGTCACATGGGAAGCCAGTGAAGGGATTGGCAGAGGGGAGAGATGGCAGAGGAGATAGCGAATGGTGAAGAGGTGGAGATAAGGACGTAGTGGCATGCAGAGTTAAAGGGTTGGTATGGGGGAGTGAGCGATGGGGATGCTATGCTGGGGAGTGCCACAGAGAAGATGTTTCAGTAGTCTAGGCGGTAGATGTCAAGTTCATGGACCAGCATTTTTGTAGTGTATAGTTGAGGAAATGAGCGGATGCGCAGAGATGTTTTGATCCGGTGGAGGCGGCAGGCAGAGGTATAGGGTGTTGGAATGTGTGGGATAGTGGAGATAGAGGTGCAAGAGACGTCAGAAGAGTGGACGAGTTGAGGCTTTGTAGGTTCCTTGCGGGTGTCATACCTGGATATGAGACAGGAGAGACAGGGGGGGTGAGATGGTAGAGAAGGTAAGCAGGTTGTTGTCAGATAAGGGGTGGGAGGGAGTTGAGAAGTCAGATAGGGGGCAGAGGCGGTGAAGATGAGTGTCGCAATGTGAGTCCATCTTTATTGTGGTGGCCTCCTAGAGGGTCCACTGGGAGTGGTTCAAAGGAGGAGCAAAAGTGAAAGGAGTTTGTTGGTAAGCAGAGTGGGGGTGTCGATTGGATGTTGAAGGCTCCCACATGATGATTATGGGGTGTCGATGAAAGAAATGTGGAGATAGCCAGGAAGCAAATGTGGTGCAAGAAGGCAGTGGAGGATCCTGAAGACGGTCGGTAGGAAAACAGCAACTTGGATGGGTCGGATGGGGATGGCATATAGATGGCGAGTCAGTGTGTTCCTCTAAAGGGAGAGAGTGTGAGGGATAGGCAGAGGATGGGAGCGGGACAAAGGAGCGAGGGTCAGACAGGAGGAGGCCGTGAACACCTCCACCATGCTTGTTACCTTGGGGCGAGTGTAGTGGGGTTAAGTTGGAGGCTGCATAAAAAGTAGAGTGCGCAGGGGAGACAGTACTGTCAGTGGAGGTCAGGCCAGCGTTTCAGTCAGACCAAGGGAAGGTATGGTTGCGTGAGATGAACAGTCATAGGTATGTATGTAGAGTATTGTTTACACTACAGACCGTGCGATTCCATATGAGAAATGCGCCCAAGGCAAGAGGGATAGAGGGGTGACTGGGGTCAGAGGGATGTGTTTTCAGGCTTGAATGGGGATTAGCGGTAATTGTAAGTGGTGATCTGTTCGAGGAGGCAGGAGGACTTTGTGGGAATGTGCTCGCGAGTGGGCCCTGGTTTGGGGGATATGTGTAGTCCCCAGAACGCCAGAAGTTGGAGAGCAGTGAGAGGTTATGTGAGCAGGTTGGGGGAGTAGGATAGACTGTAGTTTGGCAGGGTTTGTTGGTACGGGAGGGTATTAACAGTGGGGAAAGGGTGGTGGCAGCAGACCAGAAGTGTGTGAGGGTGATTGATAAGGGGGAGAGGTTAAGAGTTCATGACCAGCGGGGAGTTGGGTGAGAGCATAAGCAATATAGTGTGGGGCAGAGTGGAGATTGCGATAATGAGGGAAAGAAATGCAGTGTTTAAATCACAAGCTGATCCCTGTGGGTGGTATGTCCCCAGGTAGATTCACAATTGATCTCTGTGTGCTGTAGGTATTTGAATGCCCTGTATATGGAGGCACTGTCAGTTGGATGGGGGAACGACGTTGATTGGAGTGCACTCTCTGAGCTGGAGACAGTTGTTGGAGGGCACTCTCTGGCTGGGGGTACTCGTATATCTCTGGCTCTGGGACAGTTGTATGGAGGCACTCTCGGGCTGGTATTGTAGATGTAGGCACTCTCTGGCTGGGACAGTTGATGGAGTCACTCCATGGTATGGCATGGAATAAAGGGGTCACCTATTACTCTATGGAGGCACAAAGGGGGTATTATTAATGTGTGGGGGCATACAGGACAGCACTATCACTGTAGGACATAGAGGTGTCATCTATACACATTATGGGGTGCACTGAAAGGGGGTTTTATTGTGATGTGTGGGGGGAAGATACTGACACAGCACTATCACTACAGGACATAAAGGTGTCATCTATTACTCTATAGGTTTACAAAGGGGGTATTATTGATGTGTGGGGGCATACAGGACAGCACTATCACTGTAGAAGATAAAGGGGATTATTACTTTGTGGTGGACACAAAGGGAGGGATTAATACTGTATGAGGAAACTATTACCTCGAGGGTCACAAAAAGGGTCGCTAATACTAAGTGGTACACAAGGGGGACACTATTAGTGGTTACAGAAGGCTCTAAGACATGCAGCTTCAGGGGTAGGCAGCAGAACTTCATACATAAGTCAGGCAGGCAGTTTGAGTGCAGAACTAAGTTGATTTGCTCGTACAAAGAAGTCTTCATGGTTGTATGGACACTAATAGAGAAGAAAGGGGTGAAAATGGTACAACTGTACAAAGCCAGAGAAGATGTCACCTTCTAGTCACCTTTAGATTTAGAGTCACTCTGCTCTGTTAAATTTTTCAATGTAGCCTATGAATCTGAGCATCCTATATTAAACATAGAGATGAGTTGCTGTATCTAACCTCTGCCAGTTGTTAGTTTATAGCTGCACTCTTCAATATATTATGGAGTTTCCACTGATTATTATTTCTTTTTAACCCCTTAAGCCCGAACGCCCTTGAAAACGTAGTTATGATCCACAGAATTTTTTTTTAGTTTAGTTGCCTCTTGCCGTTTCAACAGTTGTGTAACTTTTTTATTTTTTCAATGACGCAGTTGTATGAGCCTCGTTTTATTCGAGACAATGTTGTTACTTTATGGGGGGAATAGTTTAAATTCACTTATAAATTAATTGCAGTATTTTTGTTTGGTTTTTTTTTTTACACCATCACATTTCAACACGTAATATCTTGTGAGATGAATTCTACAAGTGTTTATTACGGATCGTCCCCCCATTGTGAGATTACCAGATATCGATTGTAGGTTTTTCTTGGCGTGTATTTATGCACAATTATTTTTTATTAAATATTTATTTTTATTTTATTATTTGTTTTTTTACACGTTTTATGTTTTTTTTTACTTTTTATTTTTACTTCCATGAAGGGAGAACTGTTTAACATTTTTTTTCATTTTTTTTTTTTTACACTTAGTAATGTATTGCACACATATTCATATAGTGCTAATACATGTCAAATCTTGTGTCTGTCTGACTACAAGACGACGTGGATGTTAGGACGCACAAAGTGCAGTCCTAGTCACTGGCTTCATACACAGATCAGCTCGTGGGTGCCACTCATAGGTCCCCAGGGGCTTGACTCTGTGCAGCCGTTTCCCCAGAGCTCTAGTAGGAGGGTCACTGGGTGTTCGATCACCCGAGAGAGCAGGGGTACCCTTTGATTGTGATGGCTGCTAATAGGGTTTCGCACCGCCGCAATCAAAAGGATAAAGCTCAGGTTGCGGGGTTCCTCCGCTGCGCCGGGCTTGCAGGGGATGCACTGAAATCAGGGCTGTGTAGTAGTGGCAAGAGGCACGCAGCACGAATTGCGTAGGCGACGGGCTACATGAAAAACTGGCCAAGTGGTTGTGCGTGCAGCTGACGTCTAAAGACGTAGTCTCTGCAGACGAAAGCGACCCACACCAGCCGACGTCTAAGTCGGCGGGAAGCGGTCGTTAAGGAATTTAAGGTGTTGTCCTATGCCAGAACATGAATCGCCACGCAATAGGTATGATATTAATGATGGTT
Source organism: Phyllomedusa bahiana (assembly GCA_025379985.1). Lineage (NCBI taxonomy): Eukaryota > Metazoa > Chordata > Amphibia > Anura > Hylidae > Phyllomedusa > Phyllomedusa bahiana. The sequence continues at coordinate 90,362 of JAODAL010009372.1, forward strand.
TGGGTCGGTGCGGATCCCATGCGTAATATAGTAGTTAACTATGTAAAAATTACAAGTAAGTATGCTATGAGAATATACTGTACCAATATTTATACTTCTGTAGTTTGACTTTTATGGTATTGGAACAGTAATTTCTTATGACATACTTACTGATAATTTTTGCATAATAGATTGTTGTTACTTATTGTATTAATTAAATGAATATGCTTAAAAACTTTGTAGATACATTTGATTAATTGTAATTAGCTGTGGCCTCAATATTTGCAGTAATTAAGAGCCGGTCAGTAATAATGTTTATTGTCAGTTTCGGCAGTTTTAATCACACTGTGCATGTCTTAACCCTTTACCGACACATGACGTATGAGTACATCCTGGTGCCGGTTAGGTTTTATGTAGCGGGATTACTCTACATAGAAGTCTGGTGTTAGCTGCTAATTGCTGCTGACATACACCGGTAACAGCAGGGAATGGAGTCGGCTGTTTAACCCTTTAGACGGCGCATGATTGTGGACGTGGTGTCAAAATGAATGAGAAATGGTGCCGCACACTGTTTCTTACTCCGATCAGTACCCCCATGACAAGATTGTGTGGTGCTAATTGGTTTACATGGCAGCTGGAAACCTTATGAAGCTTCTATCGCTGCCGTGTATGCGATTCTAACACTTTCTGCTCTAGGCAGGAAGTGCTAGAACTGCCATCTTTGAACACCCTTTTGCATGGTTTATACCAAGGGTTTAAGTACCCTAGGGGGACTCGATATTACAGTGTAAAAGAGAAAAAATAGTTTTTAAAGTATAAAAAATGAGAAAAATATTAAAAGTTCAAATCACCCCCCTTTTTTTCATTTTACAAATTAAAAAGTAACTCATAACTGGTATTGCCACATCCGTAAAAGGCCAATCTATGAAAATATAACATCATTATCCTATGTGTTGAACATTGTAGAAGAAAAAAATACCAAACCCCAAAATTTCATTTTTTTGGTCATTTGAAATACCCTAAAAAAAATTTTTTTAAAGTGATCAAAAAGTCGCGTATATCCCAAAAAGGTACCAAAAAAAAGTACACTTCAAACATAACAAAAATTCTACATATTTGGTATTGCTGGAATCGTACCAACCTGCAGAATACAGGTAATGCATCATTTATACCGAACACTGTAAAAACAAAACCCCCACAAACATGGTGCAAGCATGGGTTTTTTTCCACATTTTGTCCCACTTACAATTTTTTTGCGGTTTCCCATTATTTTCTATGGCACATTCAATGATTCCATTAGAAAATACATCTTCTCCCACAAAAATAAAAGCTTTTCATATGGTAGTTCACCCGGTTCCTACCGTCGCGTGTTCAGTCCTGCCTCTGGAGTCCGGACTTTAGCCCCCTGTTGCGCCTGCTTCTTGGGATCCTGTACGTGCACTGTGCCTCCTAGGGCACAAGTGCGGCAGTTTCCTGCCCTTTATTGGGTCTGTGTCTTCCTCTTGACCTGTGACCCCTGGCTATAGGAGGAACTTCCTCCCTTTACTCTGGGTCAGTCCATTGTTGTGTTGTGTTGTACCTCTTTCTGAGAGGTTGTCCATCTGAGCTCCTGCAAGCTTCTCAGGTCTGCTATTCTGGACTTAACCTGCAGTCCATCAGAGCTCCTGACCACCTGTCTGTCATCTTCTGCTGTCCCTGTACTCATCCAGTACCTGCTGTGTTTCTGCTGTCCTTGGACTCATACGTTTGCCGTTATACCCATCTAGTACCTGCTGTATCCTGCTGTTATACCAGTTCACTTTCCTGCTGTATCCTGCTGCATACATTTTCCGGCTGTACCTATCTACCACCACTTCTGTGCCTGGAGGTCCTGTCCAGCGCCTCAGCTCGCACCGCAGGTAGCCCCGTCAGGGGTCGCGACCGGGGGGTTCCCCGCAGCAAAGTCCGTCCTGCTTTGCGGTGGGCTCCGGTGAAGACTTAGACTCCGCTCCCTGGCGTGGATCTCTATCTACAATCTCGCCTGCGGTGATCACAGTGGATCCACACCCGGTTACCAGCGATCGGCGCTTCAGTCCATGCTGTTACCGTCAGATCATGACAATATGTCTGAGTAGATGGAAAAATAAAAAAGTTATATTTCTTGGAAGGCGGAGAGAAAAAGTCATATTATTATGACCAGCTGTCAGGAAGGGGTTAAACCTCAGTATGCACAGTTGCTGGCTGACTGATACTGTGCATGTCGATAAACTCCATTCTGAAGAAGAGGCAGGATATAGTGTAATAACAAGTTGTTGCCAGAAAGAGGATACTGGGCATAACTGAAGATTGTGATGCGAACGAGCGGTGGGTATGACGAGCAATGCGCAAGCGAGGGCGTAAAAGATTCATTGGCACTACTGGGGACTACTATCCCAATAGGAGGGGTGAGTAGTTCATATGAATAAAACAGTGGGGCTAACTTTTTCTTAGTTCTATGGATCCATTATAAAGATAGCTGTGGATGGGACTCGCACTTATCACACATTGATGGCATATCCTACTGAAATGCCATTAATGCAGGACATGGAACATACGTGTTAAGATTCTAGCAATGTCCCTGTTTAGTATACTTTTGGTTAAGAATGGACCATGTATTAGCTAAGAGTTGGTTAGATAATTGTTATACTGATATACTTTAATTGACATATAAGGAATGTTCGTTTGACAAGTGGAGTATCAAAAACAGAAGCAAATATAAAAGTTTTGGCACTTACGAAAAGCTTCCCTGTTTTGTAGATACATTACTTGTTGTTAGACTCAGATAACTCTTTGGGGATATCATCATTTCATAGATCTATTTCTACTATTCCCATGGGCTGGTATACAACAATTTCTGTAAGCATGTTTTCTTGGAGAGCAAATTTGTAAATAATTACTGTCGATTCTGTTTTTAGAGACACTATATTAGGTTTTAGTTGGTCAAGGATTATTTATCTGTGGTTGAAAGTACGTCATTGTAGTCTCTAGTGACACTGGGATAGGTTTTCTCAGGGATGGGAAACTGTAAACATTAAACTGTCTGTGCTGTATTACAGCACACTATATTAAGACAAGAAACACAAACAATGACCGATGCTTCGACATTACAAAAATTCCTACTCTATACACACGGGACTATAGATTAACCATTTTAGGAAGCAAGAGAAAAAATACACTAAATGTACAATAAAATTGTAACATGTAGAGATTCAGAATGAAAATGTCTCATCAAAACTTTACCAGCTTTTCGGGCTATTCTCTGAAAATATAGGGTCACATGTATGAAAACTGTTTAGGTCTAAAACTCACTTTTTTGCCCATAGGTTACTATTAGACTTTAGTTTAGACCAGTTTTAATACATGTGGCCCATAATATTCAATATACTAAATATTTTGTAAAGAAATAAGTATTTTTTACAAAACCTGCATATTGGGGCACCATACAATCTTGTGGTTGTACGAAACTAAAATATGGCAGTCACATATTCTATAGGGCTCCAATGTATCAAATCTGGCTTTTTCTTTCCAAGTACCATTAGACACTGTGTTACAGAGCTACGGTACTTTAATAGCATTGCTTTTGTGTCTCTATATCTGTTGTAAACATGAAACAGAATACTTATGAATTGGGATGCATCAGAAGAGTCATAGATAGTCATGATAAAACACACATCTATACCAGGTCTGCACAACTTGGCAATAGGTGGGGGCCAAAACTGCCCGGGAACCCCTCTCAACAGCCTGGAAACGCCCCCATATCATCCCTAAATGTCCATTAGGAGCAGGGTTTGTATGGGCTAAACCCCTTTGAAGTCTGGTTTGCAGACTGCCAGAAATATTTTGCTCCATAGAAATCTCTGGAGAGGCCACACACATATTAGACCACATGTATGAACCTGTTTAGGTCTAAAACTCACTGTTTTGCTCATAGGTTACTATGGGCAAAAGAGTGAGTTTAAGGCCTAAACAGTTTCATACATGTGGCCCTATGTGTTAAATTTTGGGTAGAGTACAGAGAAGTGTGACCAAGTTGCTTAGGAAAATGGGTGGATTTTAGTAGTATTGTGCTTCAAATTCTTGTCAAAGTGAAATTCGACCCAAATCTGAGCACTTTGATTCAGGTCTGCCGATTTAAATTTTGCTATAGATTGCCAAAAATCATCTCTAACTGTAAATGTTACACTAAGCGAACTGTCATGCGCTTACAGGGAGGGAGATGACTTACATCTGAAACTCATAGCCAGGATGGTTTGATGGTTTACTATTGCATAAACCTACAGGCACGGCTATGCAGTTTGAAACGTAAGGTAGTGTCCTCTTTTGTTATGTAAACACGGCATGTTCTGTTGTTCTGCATCAGGTAATTACCATCAGGTATTTATTACCTCTAATTCTTGTGCCTCACATCATTGCAGCCATTTATTTGTTCTATCCCCAGTACTTGGTCCAATTATATCTTTCCAGACTGTCCCCTGATGATGTCATGGATGATTGAAACATTTTGGGGACGGGACCATGAAGAATAACAGGGTGTTTTTGAATTAGGGTTAGGCTGCGGACAGTAACCCCCTTATCGGGGCGATTTCCTGTATCTCTCTCGGGTTAGGTAGGGGTATGTTGGGTTTTATAGGGCCAGGTTTTGTATATCACTCTGGCCCCACCCATGTGGTTGTTGTTTGCCTCCCACCGTGTTTTGTGAGTTCTTTGAGATAGATCATGATATTTTAAAAACTATATTTATAAAAGTTATTTTTTTAAGACCGATTTTTCCTCTTTAAATTGTCTTCTATATATTTGGTAAAAGAGGTTTTGGTACTATTGGTAGGGATCTACTAGGTACATTTGTTCTAACTGTAAATGTAACCTTAAATTGGAATAAGGGATATTTCTAGGATTAATTTACCTCAAATTCAGTGGCACAATGGCTTTAATGTAACTCAGAATACAACAGTGCTACCAGAGCACCCCAAATTGTTAAGTTAACCCTAAAAAGACCTTAAAGCATTCACCCCATCAGTAACCCTAATTTAGGATTAGGGTTAAGGTTAGGACTAGGAACAGAGTAAATAAATTCAAATTTGGGATGTCTTAAAACGTAATTATTTTTTTTTTTTTACAAATTTGGATGAACAGGGACAAATTTCCGCAACACTAGAACACGTATTAAGGCAAGTTATTAAATTTGGAGTTATTCACGGAGTGATTTCATTAGGGGTGATTTAATTGCAATGTCCAAATATGTAAATGGTTAGTATACAGATGTCTTGTGTGATTTTTTTACTCCAAGGCCTGTATCCAGGACAAGGGGGTTTCCTTTTTATCACAGAGTAGCAGCGGAGAGGATAGGAGTAGTTGTTGTGCCCTGGGAATGTTACAGTGGTCGACTGGAGTCTGAAGATTATAGGAGTTGTTGGAGTTCCTCCTTAATTCCCCCAGGATACACTTGTGGATGTAATGCCTTGATTGCCCTGGTGTAGGGGCATTGTTAGGATCTCAAAACATCAGGGACCCGGACCCTTTGTGTTAAGTTTTGCTCAGTAGGGCTGGGTTCACACACCATTTTTCACGCCACAATGTGAACTGCGGCATGTGTTTTTACAGAAAATAAAACTTATGTTCCTGTCACTACTTTTTCTGTATATTCCACATCGATCCTGTCAATCTCCTCAGCAGTCACTGTACAATGAAAATCAGCCGTGACAAATTTACTTTTCAAAAGTGCTCATCTACGTTCAATACCTTATAAATAACAGTCACCAAATAAAACACCTATACATGGAACAAATATACCAGACGAATCATTGTTACTGAAAAAAACTCCTACAAAACCAAGACCCAAAACTATTACTACTTAAGGCTAAAATAATACTGCCAGACCATGACCATGACCTGAAGACGTATACTAATGCCATACAGTGACCAGATGGTGGTAGATACTAGTTGTATGTAGATGCTCTGCAGAAATATAAGTGATTACACTGCAGTTACATTTAGTGACTTAGAGGAGACGTCTTTTCTGATCGTAGTCGTTCACTTGCCCTTCCCATCCGGCCCAAACTTCTCCCAGCCTTGACTCCTCTCTGCAGGATTTAACACACAAACATTTTAGAATCCTCACTTTTCCAGCTCATATATACCTACCTACTGGGGGTATAATAGAAAAGCCAGGTGTCTGCTGTGGGGGATGGGGAGTCACATATCGTTCCTTTATAAGCCCCCATTAGGTAGGTTTATAGACCCCCTCCCAGTAGGTAGGTATATAGGTCTCCTCAGTAGGTAGATATATAGGTTATATGTCCCCCAGTAGGTAGGTATAAAGGTTATATGTTCCCTAGTAGGTAGATATATACATAATAGGGTCTCCCAGTCTGTAGATAGCAACTCGGACCCCCCAGTATGTATAGATAGTTGAGACCACAGTATATATAGATAATATGACCTCCAGTATAGATGGGTAAAAGAGCCCACAGTATTTGTAGATAATAGGGCCGCAGTACATATAGGTAGGTAACAGGGCCCCCCAGTACATATAGGTAGGTAACAGGGCCCCCCCAGTACATATAGGTAGGTAACAGGGCCCCCCAGTCCATATGGGTAGGTAACAGGGCCTCCCAGTACATATTGGTAGGTAACAGGGGCCCCCAGTACATATAGGTAGGTAATAGGGCCCCAGTACATTTAGGTAGGTAATAGGGCCCCCCAGTCCATATAGGTAGGTAGGTGATAGGGCCCCCAGTATATATAGGTAGGTAATAGGACTCCCACTACATTTAGGGAGGTAATAGGACCCCCAGTATAGCTAGGCAGGTAATAGGTCCCCCAGTATAGATAATAGGGGCCCCAGTATAGATAGGCAGGTAATAGGGCCCCCAGTTTTGGTAGGCAATATGGCCCCCAGCATATAGCTAGGTAGGTAATATGGCCCCCTGTAAATTGCTAGGCACATAATATGACCCCATATAAATTGCTCGGCAGGGTTATATGGCCCTAGTAAATTGCTAGGCAGGTAATAAAATAAAAAATAACAGTACTCACCTTTCTCCCGCTCTCTGAAGCTCCTACTCGGCTCCGTCTTCTTCCCGTCACAAGCGGCGTGACATCACCACGCCGCGCAGGCAGCGTGATGACATACTCACGCTGCCTGTACCAGCTCGCCGCGGAGCAGAGAGCGAAAGCTGTATGTGCGTCCAGCAGTTGAAAAGACCGTCAGCACTGCAGGCCCCACAACAGTGACCTGGAGCCCGGCTTGTGCCCCGAATTAAAACTGCCTAGCGACGCCCCTGCTGGTGTTGTTTGAAGTGTCCTTGGTGTAAGTGCAAAAAAATGGCTGAAAACGAAATAGAGAGAAAACCAAACACTTCTTCACTTCCCAGAAAGATGTTTCACACAAAGTAAGGCCACTTACAGTCTTCTCTTATAGCACCACACAGCCTGCAGCAGAGGGCAGCAATTTCAATAAAGTCCCTTACATAAGTCTTTCAGATATATCAATGATGAGTTCCCCTTTTCTCCAAGTGATCTGGGTATCTTTTTTTTATTAGAGCGCTACAGTGTTGGCGCCAGGCAAAACATGCTGGTCGTCAAAGGCCATGAGATCTTGGGACTGGTTTACCCCATACATCTGGGATTCTATTGCTCCTCCAGCTGACAGGACTGCTCTGTACTTTCTTCTACCCTTCTAAACAGCTTTATGTTGACTTTGCTTTGAGGCTGAGAAGAGAAGGTATAACTGGTCCCTTAACCAGCATGGGGTCAGTAATGCTTTCATCAAGATGAATAGTTAAAAACCACTAACTGCTAAACTACCTAGAATTTATAGTCTATGTCCCCTCCAATATCTCTATGGCTTCCCATCTCCTGAGATTGTGCAACACTTAACCCACACAACATTACAGTGTAAGCAGTTTCACAACATCATACCTCCCAACCATTCCGATTTAGGTGGGACAGGCCCGATTTCTCAGGATGCCTGGGGATTCAGGGCATATGCCCTGGATCCCGGGGACTGCACAGTTCACCTCACTGTTTGCGCATGGGACGCACAGTGTGTTCAGACTCACTTGCTGGCTGTCAGCAGCAAGTGTAGAAGAACAGTGGCGCCAGAGAAGCGTCATAAGACGCTTCCCTGACGTCACTGACCTGCCCCCACTACACTATTCAGTACAGCTATGGCGTCAGCAGCAGCAGCATAGGTAGATAAGTGACCTCCGTCACCCCCTCCCTCCCTGCTATTGCTAAATCATTTTCAGAAAGAAGTCAAGAGCAAGTAGAGGAAATGAATAACAACAATATTCCAATGCACAAAATGGTTTATTTATTAAAACAACACTGATCTAACGTAAACCGTAGAAGATTTCAACTAAACAAATCTGCAAAGAAGTATGGATAGAAAAATTAATAACACCTGCAAAAAGGAAAACATCATTTTACGACTGCATTAGGTCATATCTAAACGTTCCAAAAGCCTGGTTTTTAAATTCAGATCCAGGCGCAACAAGGAAACATTCATCATGAAATAATACATTTAACTACCATAAGTAGATACTTGAATGGAAATGGAAATGCAGCATATCTGACCCAGTAATAATATTACTGGGGATATACATCCAGCAATGCACAGCAGTGGTTTGTGACCATTTGTGAAGTCAGTAATAAATGAGTTCCAACATTCTTAAAAACAACAATATCCAGAGAAATATCCAACAGTTATATGAACAAGAGTTGACAGACTACTAGGAAGAGGAGCGTTTGTCATTATGTGAGTGTGGTTTTAGGTATAAATACATACAACAGGTGAACTTAGTATTGAACACATCACCAATTTTCTAAGTAAATATATTTCTAAAAGTGCTATCGATATGAAATTCTCACCAGAGGTCGGTAACAACCCATCCAATCCACACAGAAAAAGAAGTCAAATCACAGATGTCCAGAAATGTACCCATTAACGTCCGTCTACTGTCTTTTGATGGTGGGTGGCTTGTGTTTTCTGTCTGCAGCGACCCCCACAAAGGGGGTTTGCAGCTCCCAGTGCCGCAACTGTGCAAGGAACAGGGCTGTACTTAACAGTTCCATTCTTAGAGCAGTCTCTGTGAGCAACAGGGACTGGAGGAAGCCTCCAATCCCTGCCGTTTAACCCTTTGATTGCCTTGACTGCTGCATATTTAAAGGGGATTCTCCCGCTCCATCGGGTCATCGGGATTACGAGTGACTGATGTAGCCTTGATAATATTTATGCAGTCAGCCCTGGGGACCTAGAGCAGCACCAGGGCTGTCTGCATAGTAAGCCTGCTGTCAGGGCACACTGTGTATTGCCCTTACAGTATTGCACTGTTTGACTAATTACTAAGGAGTACAGAGCACAGGAGTAGAGTGACAGCACCTGAGAGGAGGAGTGATGTCTGAGCATGTCTGGCCAAGACTGAGGAGCTCTCAGCCCTGGTCGTATCCTCTGGAGACGAGCTGTAAACAATGGATCACTAAAGGAGCAGCTAAAACAAAAACAGTGTATAATTTTTTAATAACGATGAATGGTGAAAATGTTTATTATTTAATTTACAAGATTCCCACGTCAATTCTACTTTGTGGCAAAACCGCTTTGAGGCCTTTTCAGGCCTGGTGCTGAAGGGGTTATGTTATGTGTAATAATGAGAAATGACACAAGGAAAAAGTATTGAACACATAAAGAAAGAAAGGTGCAATAAGCAATAAAAAGTCATGACAACAGCTTAAAACTATCAGTAATTAGAAAGCAATCCTGTTATTTATGAAAAATAATATCAGCTGGTTCAACTGATGGCCTATAAAAAGCTGTCTCATTTCCAAGCTGCCGCCAGGAAACGTCTCATGACGGGTAAAACCAGTGAGCTGTCGCAAGATCTTTGCAATCTTATTGTTGCAAAACATACTGATGGCATTGGTCACAGAAGAATTTCTAAACTACTGGTTCTGGTTTCAGTGAGGGGAGGTATCAGGAGACTAAGGCAGAGATGTATGGGGAGACTAGGTTATGGAAAGCCTTTTATGTCATGGTTAGTAACTTGAACTGAATTCACTGGGAAATAGGACGTGAAGTGATATGCTATATATTGATATACCCATTGCCCAGTGAATCATTTTCAAGTTACTAACCATGACCTACAAAGCTCTCCATAACCTCTCCACTCCATAAATCTCTGCCTTAATCTCCAGATACCTCCCTTCTCGCAATCTCCGCTCCTCACAGGAACTTCTTCTCTGATCTCCTCTTATCAGCTCTTCACATAACAATCTCCAAGACTTCTCTCTTGCTTCCCTCATCCTCTGGAACTCATTACCCCAAAACATCAGACTCTCCCCAACTTTCACCAGTTTCAAAAGCAACCTGAAAACCCATCTCTTCAGGATTGCCTATAACCTACAATGACACCACCGCCAGTACACCACCCCACAAACATGTCTGCCCCCAACCTTCTGTCTTTCCCCCCTTTCCTTTCTTGTAGATTGTAAGCCTTCGCGGGCAGGGTCCTCTCCCCCCTCTTTATCAGGTGCTAGTCATTTATCGTCACCATTGTATTTGTTCGACATTTGTTATGTATGTACCTCCCCTTGAATGTACAGTGCCCTGGAATCAATGGCGCTCTAAAATAATAAATAATAAAATATATGTCTGCTAGGTACAGGACCTAGCTGTGGTATCCAGACGTTTCTTCAGGCCCCTGAAAGTCTCCATGCAGAATGGAGAAAGAGGCACTGACTCAGCTGTAGTCAGAACAGAATGGCGAGTTCCACATAAACATGGAGGCTTTCAGGGGCCTATTCTCAACATATGTCTGGGTCATAAATGCCCGAGAAATCACTTTAAGTAATAATATGTGCACTGTACAGGCAGCAAACAGCTGAAGAAGCTCATAGCAGCTGGACCTTTCCTGCTGAATATAACCAGGAACATCTAACAATCTTTTTGATGAACATAAATGCAAACTGAACTTGGTCATATAAACATAAGCTTTGCAAATCCAATGTATTCTTATGGCAACATAAAGACATGATGACATTATGAGTGGAGTAAAGGAAGATGGAATACCTCCATTCTCTATTCATTTCAAACAAAAAATTCTACTCTTTGCTCATGTTTGGGTAAACTATTTTACCTCTTAACACACTGTAAAAATGTCTATTTTTTCAAACTAAATACATGAAGCCAAATGTCTTTTCTTAGAAATACAATGTCCATAGGAATGCGAAGTATGGAGAAAGTTTGATCTTTACTGTAGTTAACACATATCAGATTAAGCTTCCTTTAATCCTGAGTAAGAGCAGCAATCATATTCAGGAAGGAAATTGTTGGAACTGCACTGTTGTTTTGACTATGGACAAAATAATTTATTTTTGAAGAGCAAACCTCATTTGATAAATGTGCCAGAATATGTTCTCATGTAAAAACACACAGATGTTGTTTATTTTCTCAGCATATAAATGTGTCGCATTAAGAAACATGAAAGACACAAAGCAAAGTAAGCATTATTCTCCCAAGACTTCTCCCGTGCTTCACCCACACTCTGGAACTCACTGCCCCAACACATCAGACTCTCCTCCACTTTCACCAGCTTCAAAAGCAACCTGAAAACCCATTTCTTCAGGCTTGCCTATAACCTTCACTAAACTTGTCACTACTTCCTCCACAGACATGTCTGCCCCTCACCTCCTGTCTTTTTCCCCCTCCTTGTAGATTGTAAGCCCTCGCGGGTAGGGTCCTCTCTCCCTCTGTCGTGCCAATTGTCATTAATCACTTATCATTGTACTCGTTTGACTTATGTAATGTATGTAACCCCCTCGAATGTACAGCGCCCTGGAATCAATGGCGCTTTAAAATAAATAATAATAATAATCAATAATTATTCTTATCACCCAATAATGAATAACAATATGTCCTTGGTCTATAAGAACTCTTTAAAATAGTCACTAGAAAATAACACTGCTGACTGGGGAAATCTAATAACTAAGGAGCACTACAGTAAAAAAAAACTCTCCCAATGTCCATGATCAGCAAGGGAGTTCAAGAAATTGAAAGGTTATGATCATAATCATCTACTGCCGTCTTTGACATCTCTATATACATGAGGACTCTATAGTTGGTCTATTTTAAAAAAAACAACCTTTGGGCCTTAAATTTGAAAACTGTCTAGCAGTAAGACTGTCTTTGTTGCCTATAGCAACCAATCAGAGCTCAGCTTTCATTTCATATAGTGCTCTGGAAAATAAAATCGGAGTTCTCATTAGTTGCTATGGGCAACAAAGACAGTCTAACTGCTAGACAGTTTTCAAACTTAAGGCCCAAAGGTTTTTGTAGTAATACTATTTCATTTAACACATACATGCCAACTCTCCCGCTTTGGGTGGGGGGTCCCGCTAATGGGGGCCCCCCCCACCACCCCGGCAGAGTTGGCAAACCTCCCACCAACAGCAGGCAGCGGGGGTTCTTTAAATGACTGCGGCGACAGAGTAGCGCTGGTGCGCTACTCTGGCACCGCCGTGCCGCTCCTACAGACGGATGAAGCGGCCGCAGCGGCCGCTCACCCGCCCGACGAGTTTCACTGACTTGTGTGGCCACAGCCGCACAGTCAGTCAGCACCTGCACGCTCCGTGCAGCTGCCGTACAGGGAGAAGGCAGGAGGGATCGTTCCACTCCTACCTTCTCCCCCTGTATGTACAGCGCCGGTGTGCGCTGTACATACAGATCAGCGTCGCAGGGGGTGTGACGCGCGGCTTCACTCACTCCCCCTGTGACGCTGAGTCGGTCGGCCAGGAGATGTCCGGAGCTGCAGGGAGCCTGGTGAGGTAAGTGGCTTTTATTATTTTATTTTTATTAGCTATAAGGGGGCTCTACCTGCCTAACAAAGGGGGCATCTACCTGCCTAACAAAGGGGGCATCTACCTGGCTACAACAAGGGGGGCAACTACCTGGCTACAACAAAGGGGGCAACTACCTGGCTACAACAAAGGGGGGCAACTACCTGGCAACAACACGCGGGGCAACTACCTGGCTACAACAAGGGGGGCAACTACCTGGCTACAACAACGGGGGCATCTACCTGGCTACAACAAGGGGGGCAACTACCTGGCTACAACAAGGGGGGCAACTACCTGGCTACAACAAGGGGGGCAACTACCTGGCAACAACAAAGGGGGCAACTACCTGGCTACAACAAGGGGGGCAACTACCTGGCTACAACAAGGGTGGCAACTACCTGGCTACAACAAAGGGGGCCTCTACCTGGCTACAATGGGGGCTCTACGTGGGTAAAAGAGGGCTCTACCTGGCTACAGAGGGCACTACTGGCTACAAAGGGGGGCACTACCTGGCTACAGAGGGGGCTCTACTAGGCTGCAAGGGGGCATCTACTTGGCTACAAGGGGGCATCTACCTGCCTGTAAGGGGCACTACCTGGTTACCTGGCTATAAGGGCACTACCTGGCTAGAGGGGGCATCTACCTGGCTTTCTTCCAAAGCCATTATGCAGTTAGGTGGAGTGGGTGTGGCTTTTTAAAGGGGCGTGGCACACCAACAAGATGGGCGTGTCCACGCAATTCTTTTTGCCGCGGGGCATATAGCGCGCCGCCCTCTTCCATCTCCTGCTTTTCCACTTTCAAATGTTGGCAACTATGATTTAACATAATCATTCATTCATTTAACTATATATCTTTACTGTATCGATCAACATAATTCTAATCCTTTCGAAAGCAAATTGTTGTCCGTCTGGCAAACCTGGACTCCACAGCATTAATAACCACTTATTTGTCAAAAATGTTCATCCTTTCAATGATTTATGGAGTTTTGGAAAGAGATAATAATCAGATGGGGCCAAATCAGGACAAGATTGTGGATGATTGACATTTTCAAAGCCAATTTCATTGCGTTTTTGTAGGGAAATACAAGACTTGTGGGAAGGCACATTACAGTGGTGGGAAAAAGTATTTGCCCCTTTCCTGATTTCTTAATCTTTCAATTATTAAGGGAAAAAGTAATCAAAACCTGTGTAAAAAAGGAATTGCCCCTAAACCTAATATCTGGTTGGGCCACCCATAGCAGCAACAACTGCAATCAAGCATTTGCCATAACTGTCAATGAGTCTTTTCCAACCCTCTGGAGGAATTTTGGCCACTCATCTTTGTAGAATTGTTGTAATTCACCGACATTGGAGAGTTTCCGAGCAGGAACCACTTTTTTAAGGTCATGCCACAGCATCTCAATTGGACTGAGGTCAGGACTTTGACTAGGCCACTCCAAAGTCTTGAGTCATTCAGAGGTGGACTTGCTGGTGTGTTTTGGGTCATTGTCCTGCTTAGAGATGAGCGAGCAGTAAAAAGTTCTAGTTCGATTAGAACCTTGAACTTTAGTGTGTTCAGTTCGAGGATCTATACGAACCAGAATTCGAACTCAAACCCCATTAAAATCAATGGGAGAAGATGTTCTGGTTAATTTTTATACATATACAGGTGAGGAGAAGCTGTAATTACTATCTATAACAGTAAGCTGGATACGTGGAACAACTTAGTAAAGAAAATTTGGCTCTTAGAGTGACAGAAAAAAATTGAGAGGCTAAAAAACTTCATTCCTTTCAATGGCTAACTAAAAAGATGAGGACAGCTTGCAAGCAGGGGCGTAGCTGTAGGAGGTGCAATGGTAGCAGCTGCTACGGGGCCCTGCATCCTGAGGGAGCCCAAAAGCCCCTTTGACATATAGGAGATTTGGAGACAGTGTGTCATACAATTACTGAACCCCCCCAAAACTACAAAAACTAATCTTTTGGGTACTGAGTATGATTTAGCAAATCCAAGCACTCTGTATAATATATATCCATGTATATGAGAGTTAGGCGTTATGTGAGCCTGCAAATGTCACCAAATTACAGCTTCTGGGTGTGGGAAAGATGCAGCCAGCAATACCAAACTCCCTAACTATTGATTTCTATGGATAGGAAAAAGTCTGTACAGTACAGAGAGTTAGCTGAAAATGGTGCTCACAAGGCAATACAGTGAAATATATATAACATGATCATGTGACTTTAGCAGCCAATGAGAGCCCTACACCTCAACAATGACGTTTTTGACACTTCTCTGTGCTCTGCACTGATTGGATGGCCACCAAAAGAGCAGAAAGCCGCTGAAAATGAAACTGAAAATGGCATGTCGAACTAGAACTTTACATGAACAGTAAAATATTCGGTTTGGTTCTAGCTCTAAAAATTCGAGAAGTTCTACTAGAACTTGAATTTTCTAGAATGGTTCAATCAACACTAGTTCTGCTGCATAAACCAAGTGCACTTCAGCTTGAGTTCACAAACACATGGCCTGACATTCTCCTTCAGGATTTTTTGGTAGACAGCAAAATTCATGGTTCCATTTATCACAGTCTTCCAGGTCCTGGAGCCGCAAAACGGCCCTAGACCACCCCACTACCACCACCATGTTTTACTGTTGGTATGATGTTTCTTTTCTGAAATGCTGTGTTGCTTCTACTCCAGATGTAATGGGACTTACACCTACCAATATGTTCAACATTTGTCTCATCAGTCCACAGAATCTTCTCCCAAAAGTCTTGGAGATCATCAAGATGTTTTCTAGCAAATCTGAGACGAGCCTTTATGTTCATTTTGCTCAGCAGTGATTTTCGCCTTAGAACACTGCCATGCAGGTCACTGTTGCACAGTCTCTTTCTTATGGTGGAGTCATAAACACTGTCCTTAACTGAGGCAAGTGAGGCCTGTAGTTCTTTGGATGTTGATGTGAGGTGTTTTGTGACCTCTTGGATGAATCATCGCTGTGCTCTTGAGGTAACTTTGGACGACCGGTCACTCCTGGAAAGGTTTAGAATGTTTCTACTACAAAGACATTTCTTTAGTTTCCGGATAATAACGATGAATCCAGGTTTCATCCACTGTAAGAAGGCGATCCAAAAAGTTTGATTTTCTCCTTGTTAAATTGATTGCCGAGACATCACTCTTTTTTTACATTTATGAAACTATTGGCATTCAGAAGTTAGGTTTCAAAGTCTCTGATATGCATTTTAGGCAAATTTGACTATTATTCAAAATTATCAATGTTTTCTTCCATTTACACAGAAATCATTTTCCCAGGCCTCTTCTCATCCATAACATCTTTTTGTCCACGTTTAAAATCAGGCATTCAGTTGAATAAGATTGACATTGATCTTCTAATGTTGTTGATTTGCCATCAGAAATTTTCCTTCCAAAAACAGGTCTGGCCATGGTTTACTTTTCTTAATCACAATTTAAAATTATATAACCTTTTCTGCTAAAACTTAGCGCTAGCTCTCAAATACTTGATTCACAACACAATATATTTTGATCTGCTAGAAATAGTCAAGCCCAATTTTTAAAGGGAACCTGTCAGCTACTTTATGCGGCCCGAACAATGGGTAGCATGACATAGATACAGATTACCCGGTCCCAAACATGTAGGTTTTACCCCGAAACACTGCAGCGTTCCCAGGTAAAACATCCAGTGAAGTTGTTCTGGGTACGGGGAGAAGCCACTGTGCCTGGGAGAGATGAGTCCAATGTGTATCTTCTCTTTGCCCCCTCAGCTTAACTGACAGTTGTCTCCCTATAGACAAACAAGTGTGAGAGCTGTCAGTTTAGATGACATGGTTGGGACCAGGTAACCTGTAGCTATTTCATGCTGCTCTTCATTTGGGCAGCATAAAGTAGCTGACAGGTTCCTTATACCTCTTTATACTTGTACTGCCTCCTGCATTCTCAACAAGTCTCTACCTTATCATCAGTGATTGCTAGCCATCATTCTCCTCTGAGGGTGCTTTCACACGGTGCGTTTTTGACGCGTTTTTTGTGCAGGAAGGCACAGCAATTAATGCTGTACATTGCTGCACAAAAAAGCGCATCAAAGACTAGAACTACAAAGGGGTTGTACATCTCATAACCAAATAAAACCAGGAGTTCCTGGGTGTCAGTAAAATAGAAACATACTCATATCCTTCCGGTCCCTGGGTCTAGTGATGCATCTCTACAGTCTTTTATTTTTATTCTTGAACTTACAAACGGAGACATCACCGCTGCAGCTTCAGATCGACTCGTGTACAACTCATTTACATCATCATTCGGAAGTGAACAACTCCAAACAGTTATGCAAGTGATGCATGTGACCACAGCAGCCAATTAGCACCGGCACTGGTGACATCCACATTCACAAGTTCAAGAACGAAAACAGAACACCGGATAAATGTGCCGCTAGAATCGAAGACTGTAGAAATGTGAGTAAAAGGTTTTGTTTCTTTTTATTTTAGTGGCGCTCCAGCAGCATCTACTTTGATTTTATTGTGAGTTGGACAACCCCTTTAAGTCTGATTGTATCTGAATGCCTGATTACATTGATCAATAATGGTTTGCACAAACATGTATTTTCATATAAGTTTTAGTCACTCTTATCCTCACACATACTGGGCTGTTCATGGAAAATGTAAAGACCATCTGTGATATTTATTTTTAATTCCATCCTTTGGAAGTGTTTTTATGGCTTCCAAGATATACATGAATTAATAATTTTATCCATTGGCAAATGCTAAAAATGGTTATGATAATGACAGGACTTTAACACTGGCTGACTTGGAATGTGGACCCACTAGGTCACTAATGAATTTGACTTGCACCTAAATCAGGAAACGGGAAGCAGAGCCTAAGGAATTCTTTATCCTTACCCCAAGAGGACAGCTTGATGTTCCTTTAAAGGGGTTTTCTCGCTATAAGGATCATAGTTTAAAATGAGGGGACCAAAAATGTAAGCATGTACGTCCTTGGTTACCATTAACAAAGTGCTATGGTTTAAGGGAATGGGCTGTTTCATTAGTGGTTGGTAACAAAGTTTGAGCTTCGGTCGGGTTACGCCTAGCTCCCGCCCCCGGTCGTGATAGGGAACGCGTGTCTGATGGAGATGCAAGGAACAGATCGTGGACGGGAGCGCGCAGGGGGACGTGAGAGAGAGACAGAGAGAGAGAGAGATTTGTCACTGAGAGCAAGCAGAGGTGGTGCGACATGGTTTGCGTGAGCTTTTCACTGACAGCAAGAAGAGGTGGTGCGACGTGGTGGGCGTGAGGTTTTCACTGACAGCAAGCAGAGGTGGTGCGACGTGGTGTGCGTGAGCTTTTCACCGACAGCAATCAGAGGTGGTGCGATGTGGTGTGCGGGGGAGGGTGAACTTTTCACTGACAGCGATCAGAGGTCCTGCAGCAGCAGAGAGAGATCGTGTGCAGTCCTATGTAAACACAAACAGAAAAGCATATAGTTTTGTTCTGCAGATCTGTAGAGGTCAGAGGTGTAATAATCTGCAGGATATATCACTGTGTGTGAGAGACAGAGAAAAAAAAATCACCCTCTTTCTGAGAGTCCTGAATGTCAAATGCCCATTCTAATTACAAAGTATGTACAGTAAAGAGAGCGAGAAATTTAGATACACACCATCAAGTTACACTTAGCTTTTCACTTCCAAAGACAGTTGAGAACTTCTCCCTTCCCCCGGCTCACACAGAATGAATTATCACGTGCACTGTGTAGTGTGTGTCTGCAGAGAGAGAATACACGCCCTGCTGGGAGGAGAAACATGCCCCTTCATTTCACAAGCTCTGCTTAGCAACCAGCATAAATGGCTGCCAAATGGTGAAATGAGAAAACCCCTTTAAGGGAATCACTATGACACTACTCCTGGAGTTTTCTCTGTTAACAATACCTGACATATAGACAGGCAGGCATCTCCAATGCACAGCACCAAGACAGCAGACAGGAATCATAGTTTAACAGAGCATGGGTTGACCTTGACTCATGAGCAGAGGTCAGGCAGCTGTCAGGGCAGACAGCAGATAGAAGCCCATGGTCACAAAAACAAGCACACTATGGGAAAAAATGCCAACAAAGGCAAACTAGAACCAAATAGACTTTCTTGTTCAGGCCCAAAGTGCAATAAGAAGGACCCTAATAAAGCATAGGGGAAAAAGACATTACCTGCAGTCAGGATCAATTACACTGCACTGGCCTTATAAGTTAACAGGACCTGTTGCACTTGTCGTGAGACACAGAAACAAAGCAGTGATCAGTGAGGAAAGAAGTTGGCTCAAGGAGGACTACAATGATCATAATTTGCCTGTTTTCACTATACAACCTCTTTATTAGGTAAAAGTCTTTCTGTCCATTCTACATACACATACTACAGCTTATTATGAATAGCCAATATTCTGACAGGACTCCATGAGCAGAAGAAAAGTTATAGCACTGCAAAATAAACAAAATTATCTCTTGGTGACAATATGGTATTTTAATTGTGTATCCACTGATGACATGCATGTATGTTGCAACTTACTCTCTTGCCTACAACTGACCCCATGCTGCGTTAACCGCGGCCAGACTGCTGGTGATTAACCCTTTAGCCAGGGTTGGACTGGTCCACCGTGGTCCGACACAGCGGGCTCCGCCACTACAGGCAGCCGGGCCCGGCCCGCACATCATGCCTGGGAACACTCTGGCCCTCCGCTCTGCTTCGCTACTCTGCCTAGTAGGTCTGAGGCCATAGGCCTCAGACCTACTAGGAGTCGGCCCCGCGTCATCACACAGGCAGCGCAATGACATCATATCTCGCCACCTGTGCCGGGCTTCAGTAGGAGAAGCCTGGCAGGGAAGCCGGACCTGCTGCAGCCGCTCATCCAGGAGCGGGAAAATGCTGATTAGTGTTTCTGTATCTTATAGGTTTCCACTCTGGACTGTGTTGGACGAGAATTGTATCCATTTCTTAAAGAAATTGGTCACTGATGGATGTTGTCGGGGAATGTTTATTTAAATGAAGTTTTTTTGTGTTGTTTCAGGGTATTTTTTACTACTATTTTTCCAGTGTTAGTAATAGAGGTGTTTGACAGACAGCATTGTTTTTTTTGTCACCCCAAGGCTGACACCAACCCCCCCTAGTAATAGAGAGACGTCTGTCAAATACCTGCTGGCTTAATTAGACATACTATTCAAAATTACTGGCATATTTTGGCCAAAGATAATGCATTCGGGCAAATGTTTAAACAAGTTCCTAGATGCTTTTTTAAAAAAAAGGGCGTACCTTGGGGATAGTTGGTCCCTCAGACTACCCCCTCAAAATACAGACATAAAGAATAGGAGCCATCCAGAATGGCACCTTTCCATGTTTATCCTGCTCCAATTGCTCAAGTATTTTGAAGGGTCCCTCCATAGCACATCCAACTCAAGGTTTTTTTCCTAAAAGGTATTTTACTTGTAAAATGTGTTGTGCCATATACATGTTGAAGTGCCCGTGTGGCAAGATATATGTGGGCCAAAAGGGTGTGTAACATTTTTGTTTAAGAAAAACAATCAAAAATTTAAAAGTTTTGAAAAGATTTAGTCAGGGAAACAGATTTGGTATAGAAATTGGTTCCAAAAAATATGGTAAAACCACAGTGGCGCGTCATTTTGCAGAAATGAAACATCAAGTAAGTGATTTAAAGTGGTGCATCTTGGAGGAGGTTACATGCTCAGATCCTACATCTATGCCCAAAAAACTACTCCAACGGGAGGCGTTTTGGATCTTCCATTTAGAAATTCTGTATTCCAAAAGGGTTAAACGAAGTGCTTAGCTTAAAATCGTTTTTATAGATTATAGTGCGTTTGGAGAAATGTATTGTTTTGATAGTTTCTGGTAGTAAGTAGTATCATACATTAGGATATTAATACGTCAGGGTTGTTACGGCATCAATATGCAAATTTAGTTTTCCCTATTTAAGTGTGTGTTACAGCTCACTGCGCATGCCTGATGAAAAAGGATTAACCTTTGAAACGTTGCAGGTGCTTTGCACCTAGTGCAGCGGAATTCCCCCTC
>JAODAL010009373.1:0-100000 GCA_025379985.1 Phyllomedusa bahiana
CATCCCTCTCCATTTTTGGGGGGTCTGGAGCCATTGCTTCGGTCCTGGACCAGATACTTACCTCCGGGGCCCTGAGGGAGTATGAAGACTTGGTTGGTAATACAAACACGGCGCATTTTGCTAGGCTCCACTATTATCAGCTACGTAGCTTCTACTCCAGCTGGAAAAAACGGTACAAGCCTCAAGGATCTTTATCCACCTTTGAGCTGTGGTGCCTTGGAAGGTACTCTGAGAGGCGAGTCATATCCGGTCTGTACAAACTAATACTCAATTCCAGAGCCTCTGCCCAGCTGCCTTTCCAAAGTAGTTGGGAGAAGGAGCTCAACGTGACCCTCTCGGAGGATGACTGGTCTAAAGCATTTCAGCTAACCCACAGATCCTCGGTGTCTTCCAGGGCCCACGAGCTCAATTATAAAATCATAGCGAGTTGGTACCGTGTCCCAGTGTTACTCAATCTGTTCTCCCCGTCTACCCCGGCAACCTGTTGGCGGTGCCAGAAGGAGAGGGGTACCATGTCGCACATCTGGTGGGGTTGTCCCGCCCTGCAGCCTTTCTGGAGGGGGGTACTTAATATAATCCACAGGGTTACGGGGATTACAATTCAGAATTGCCCGGCGTCAGTGCTCCTGTTCGACATCCCATTGCCTACTGCTTTTCTTAAATCGCACCTCCTCACCTTTTTATTGCTTGCTGCTAAAATAGTCATCCCCAGACTCTGGTTGTCCACTACCAGCCCGTCCATGGCAGACTGGCTACGGGAGGTTCATGTTATCCAGCGCCTGGAGGAATTTAGGACAGACTCCCCATTAAGTTATAGTCGGTATTTGCAGACATGGGGGGACTGGATTGCTTTTTGTAACTCAGATGACTACCTACAGTGTTCGTGAGTTACATTCCTGAAAGATGAGTGTGGGGACTTAGCGGAATGAGAGATGGATCGGTCATGGTATTGGGACTTTTTCATGGGTCCCTGCAGGGGGCGTGCCTTGGACGGTGAGCCAGCCGCTGAGTTTTGTTCTTAGATCTTATTTTGTTTTTATTGATTTCTTTCTATTGTTCACAATGCTAGGCCCATTTATGGGGTTATGCCCTATTCCTTTAGTGCCTGAAAAACTGACCGCATACTTGCACGGGCTGAGAGGCTCAGATGGAGGTGGGTGTCCCCCCCGTCGGGACAGCGCGCTTTTATGTTCCTGCGGGGTCGGCCCCTCCGCTGATCGTCAGCACGGTCATAGGTGCCATGTTACTGGGCCTCTATCTCAACTATTTAGATTTTTATTGCTTGGTCTTGTATGGATGCTCTGCCCTGATCCTGTCCTACCCTTGCCGCTCCTCCCTCCCTTCTCCCTCCCTCTCTTTCCCGTCCCCCCACCGGGTATTGAGCTTACTGTTACACAAATTCGCTTAGGATATTTTGCTTTTGTTGTACAAGACGCCAATTGTTTCTTCCTGCGCATGTGATGCATGATTACTGTATGGCTTTATCCCTATAGGTGCCTATCTCTGTACCTTGTATTCTTATTGTTTTTCTTAATAAAAGTTGTTTTGAATGAGAAAAAACAATAAGAATACAAGGTACAGAGATATAGGTAGGTAGATAAGAAATGTATAGGTATGAGATAGATATGAGATATATAGGTAGGTAGATAAGAAATGTATAGCTATGAGATAGATATGAGATATATTGGTAGGTAGATAAGAAATGTATAGGTATGAGATAGATATGAGATATATAGGTAGGTAGATAAGAAATGTATAGGTATGAGATAGATATGAGCTATATAGGTAGGTAGATAAGAAATGTATAAGTATGAGATAGATATGAGCTATATAGGTAGGTAGATAAGAAATGTATAGGTATGAGATAGATATGAGATATATAGGTAGGTAGATAAGAAATGTATAGCTATGAGATAGATATGAGATATATAGGTAGGTAGATAAGAATTGTATAGGTATGAGATAGATATGAGATATATAGGTAGGTAGATAAGAAATGTATAGCTATGAGATAGATATGAGATATATAGGTAGATAAGAAATGTATAGCTATGAGATAGATATGAGCTATATAGGTAGGTAGATAAGAAATGTATAGCTATGAGATAGATATGAGATATATAGGTAGATAAGAAATGTATAGGTATGAGATAGATATGAGCTATATAGGTAGGTAGATAAGAAATGTATAGCTATGAGATAGATATGAGCTATATAGGTAGGTAGATAAGAAATGTATAGCTATGAGATAGATATGAGATATATAGGTAGGTAGATAAGAAATGTATAGCTATGAGATAGATATGCAATGGATAGAATGTAGATGATATGTGGTCACGCTGTAGGAGTGCAGGAGGGTGTGTGATCTGTGCACAGCTGTGTGGATAAGAGTTCATTTATTTCTCTGCCGTCCGGCCCTGATGACAGATATATGTGAGGGGCTGGGGCATGTGAGGGGGGAGGCCCTTTTCTCAGGTGTGCTGTTTGCTCAGTAATGCTCTGATGCCCATCTTTTCTCAGATCCCATCTCTAATGGAGCTCTGCCATTTTACGGCTGCTGTTTGTGTTGGTTCAGGTTACTGCTGCTTTCTTCTTGCAGGCCCAGATCCTGTGCATTCATGGTATAAGGAGAAGAGGACGCTTTTAGGGAAATAAAGAAAATCATATATTTGGTTGTCAGGCCGGGAAGGCGCGGCTGGCGGTAGCACACAGGATGCGTTGCTGTCATGCTGTGATGTATGGGCGGGCAGAGGAGATGTTTGTTCCCTTCTGTAGCTTTTAGCTTTTTTATGTAGAGTGTATAAAGGATAATAACCTATGCTTCATGTCAGGCGTAGTCTATGACATGCAACGTGTCTCGTAATCCGGCGCACTTGTCATTGTGAATTTTTTTTTATTAGTCTGAGTTCACACATTGCAGCAAACTTGTGTTTACATTGCATTTTTTTTTTGAGTTTTCCAAGATTGCTGCAGAAATGCAGTGCTTTTACAATGGGGGGAAAGGAATGTGCAGGATAATCCAGCCGTATGATTTGGTGCAGATTTAACTTGTGGATGTTCCTACAGATTTTTGTGGCTTTTTGTCCAGTCTACATTTACACTTAGAAGGTGTCCTGAGCAGAGAATTCCCATATAATACATCCATATGCCCTAACAGACAGTTTGGGTTTCTTCTAGGCAAGGATCATGTTTTTATGGTGTCTGTACTGATAAGAGACAAGTAAACATGGTGATGACATCTTTGATGGTTACATAACAGTGCTGCAGTTCAGAGTAGGCTAGATGGTGACTTTGTCTATGTGATGGGTGCAGCGACCCCCGAACAGTATCATCTGTCTCCATCACAGCATTTTTATGCAGCTATGCACTCGTTTGGCTTACATTATTGCTTTGCAGAATTTTGGGGGTCTTGGCCAAACTCAGGCTACGCAAGGGGAAACAGGGAAAAACCCTGGTGGGTCACTGAGAATAGCAGACCTGGGGCTACGTTTCAGGGAGACAGGCAGAGAAACAAGAGAGTCTGAAAGCAAGAGTACTATCCAGTCATGTACAGTAGCTGTAGAATGGACCCCAAGACTCCATTGGTGGGGCCCAGACACCCCGGTCCAACACTGGTCTTGGCTAGGGATCTAACCAAGACAACATCTGAATGGTTTACAACTATTTAATCTATCTAATGTATCTGTCCTACCTATTTTATTTCTTATCTATTTTCTCTATCTAACCTATTTTATCTCTCTATCTTATTATATCTATTTATCTAATCTGTCTTATCGATTTGATCTATCGCATCAGTTTTATCTACATTGTGTTATCTATCAATCTAATCTTTTATCTTTCTTATTTCTAATCTATTTTATCTGTCTAATCTATTTTATATGTTTTATCTATCTTATTTTACCTGGGTAATCTATTTGATGTCTGTCGTGTCATATCTATTTTATCTATATTATATGTCTTATTTATCTAATGTATTTTATCCATATATCTTATTTATAATCTATCATTTCTATCTCATCTATCTTATTTATCTGTCTAACTGCTACCTGTTTTATCAGTCTATTTTCTCTCTTATCTGTTTTATTCAATCTGTTTTATCTTATCTATATCATATGTCTTATCTATCTAATGCATTTTAGCTATCATTCTATCTTCTGTCACATCTCTCTTATTTCTATTCTGTCTTGTCTATCTAATTTATTTTATCTGCCTTATCTCTATCTGTTCTATAAAACGATTTTTTCTCTCTCTTATCTGTCCTATGTAATCTATTTTATCCATCTAATCCAGGGATGTCAAACTCAGACCCAGGGCCCAAATCTGCCCTGCAGTGTAATTATATTTGGCCCACGAGTAATGGCCAGCAGTGTACAGTGTACAGAGAACATGACAGGAGCGGTCATTACACTGCTCTCACTCAGCCACTCACCCTGCATAGAGCAGAGAAGGGACCAGGAGAATCCACTCAGACAGAGGGACAACTAATAAGATAAGAGGAGCTCACAGGGCGAAACGAGGATCCGGAGCCTCAACACTCAGCCCTTCCAGCCCTTTCTCAGCCCCAGCATCTCTGCAAGCAGCAGGGTACTCCAAATGGAGACGCCGCACCGTGCAGCAGATAAGAAGCATTGGGAAGACCACGAGACACAGTATGTTAACTGACTGTCGTCAATAGAGATAATGTGGGTACTGGACTGTTTCTCTGGCCCTAGGAACATACCAGGACATAATGCAGTGGGAGAGGAAAGCAGCAGGACATCTCTTGTCACCCACATAAAGCACATACACAGTATCTATTACCACTCATTCTGGCTCGTGGCAGATGCCATCCTAATATTAATCAGTTGGGCGTCATGCTGCACATATAGGGGATGATAGCATAATTAAGCATTGCTTGTTCAAGATTCAGTGTTTAAGCAAGACTTAAAGGGGTTTTACCACAATGTAATGTTGAAGCGGAATACTCCAAAATGGGTATTTAATCACTTTTCTAAATATATGTCATTAAAAAAGTGAAGCCTGTGAGATCTACATCCTGACTAAGATGCCCTTAGTTTCCTGACCGTGCAAACAACGCGCTTGCGTTGTTTGCACTTCTTATCTGATGGCAGGGAACATTAATGAACTTTGAAGGGACTGGGGAGAAAGATCTTGTTGCTTTTGTATAGAGAATCCACTGGTTGTAATGTAACTATCTGAGTAACCAAGCAGATGGTCCCTGTTCAGTCCCCCTCCCTCTCTTCCTGCAGTTGTTCATGAAGGAATGAAAGAAGGCTGCCTGCTGAACTTATCTCCTCCCCTGAGCAAATAAGAGGGAGAAATAAAACTCATATAGCTTGTGCACAATACAGTTATTCCCTGTGGATTAGCAAAACAATGTTTGCTCAACTACAGAGACTGAGTATCAGGAGCGTGCATGGGAGGTGGAGCGATGACATCACAGAGGAGGTGCTTGTTTTTTTAAACACAGAAACACAACGCCCCTTTTTTCAAGCCTCAAGAGGGGAGTATCAGCCTGTTAGGTAAGGAACTCACTTCTTGGCAAAACCCCTTTAAGTTTGTTTCCTTATGAAAAGGTTCATCATTATATCTGATAAGAAGAAAAACATTCATCAATTGTAGATTCTTTTTGAATCAATGTCAACTTTGTCTAAGTTTTTCGTTCTGGCCCACAGTGTATTTGAGTTTGACACCTCTGATCTAATCTTTCTGTCATGCTAATGAAGTATATCTCCATTGAGATTCCAGTCTGTATTGTGTACCTATACCAGACTATATAAATACTCCTACAGATGACCATCGTCCACATGTCTTATTAGAATCCAGCATAGCCTATATTACCTTATTACTGTACGCAGCTTGTCAGTCTTATCTTTCCCTCCCAAACCTTAACAAAATATCCAGGTGCCAAGTAATAAACAGTGAAAAGTAAAAATAGCAGTGTCTTTCATCCCAGTGCTCCCTTTTTATTATTTTAGTGCTAACAGCTTCCAGTGCATAAACAGATACAAACAACTAAATCAAGCAATGGAGAGAATGGGCAAGTGCCAGATCTTCTAGTTCGCCCCTTATTAAAGGGGTATTTCCATCCGATTTTTACCCCTCCTGGCCCAAGTCTAGGTCAGCCACAGGGAATCTAGAGCTGGCCGGTTATTCAGGGCTCTGTTTGTTCATCTCTATGGAAGTTCCCAACACCGTCAAGCACATTTGCTCAATAGAAGTGCAGGAAGGGGAAAAGGCCAAACGGGAATACCCCTTTAAGGCTTATTGACTCAATAGGTCTGTGGTTGTTGTCTTCCTAATTTGTCCCTTTAATTTAATAATTCTCTACTTCCCGGAACAGGGATCAGCTCTCCCTACTTATTAGTCGTTAGGCTTTACACGGTGGCCAATTCTGCAGATCTGCAGTATAAAGCATGGTGATAGTATTAGAATTGTGATGGGGCTCAGATGGCTCAGGAGACAGGTTCAAGACCGCCCCAAACTCTCTGTGCACCTGGCAACCATTATGTTAAAAAGAGTACCACTGTACTGTATACCTCTGATGGACTCTGCACAGAGCAGTGTTAGAAGGGCAGTTGGCTGAGTTCATACAATGTGTTTTTGTTGCATTTGAAAAAAATAAAAAAAGTCATAAAAAATTTATGCATTTTATATTTAACTCAAATCTGGAACCGCTTGGAGAAATTTGGGCTCATTTACAAAAAGCACGAGAGTTTTTTAAAAAATTGCATGCATTTTTTATGTTTTTTAAATGCATCAAAAAATTAAAAAAAGACATCAGCCTGCAAACCCAGTCTTACTTTTACCCTAAAATAACTTGGTGTCCTGTAAAAATGTAAGTAGATACAAAACGACAATGTTTCCTTATAGTAAAAAATAAAGTTGTATTATTTATCTAAAGTTCTCTCCAAATGATGCTCTGTGAATGCCCATGTGACTTAACAGTCTATGATACATCCTCCATGTCCCACATGCTTGACCTCATAGATTCCATAGCAGTCAGTGGAGCATATAGAAGTCTATGGATGTTGGGGAGTATATGCAGTAATAAGCATAGAGCATCTACTATTAAAGGCACCGCTCATTCAACACAAGCACAAAGCAACTAGAAGCAGAAAGCAAGTGGCGGAGAGGAATAGCACAGACTTGGCCAGTTTATTACCGCACCAGCAGCAGGACAATGGGCGACATGTATGAACGTTGACGCTGACAGGCCTATTTTAAATCGCTTTAAGGCAATGTAGAATGCACCAGAATATATGAAGCTGTTCTTCTGCAGGTCATACATAGAGGGCAGTGTAGAGCCAATACCACAAGTCTGGCTCAGGCACCACCTTTACCCTGGTCTGGCTGTTCTTCTGCAGGTCATACATACAGGGCAGTGTAGAGCCAATACCACAAGTCTGGCTCAGGCACCACCTTTACCCTGGTCTGTTCTTCTGCAGGTCATACATACAGGACAGTGTAGAGCCAATACCACAAGTCTGGTTAAGGCACCACCTTTACCCTGGTCTGGCTGTTCTTCTGCAGGTCATACATACATTGCAGTGTAGAGCCAATACCACAAGTCTGGCTCAGGCACCACCTTTACCCTGGTCTGTTCTTCTGCAGGTCATACATACAGGGCAGTGTAGAGCCAATACCACAAGTCTGGCTCAGGCACCACCTTTACCCTGGTCTGTTCTTCTGCAGGTCATACATACAGGGCAGTGTAGAGCCAATACCACAAGTCTGGCTCAGGCACCACCTTTACCCTGGTCTGGCTGTTCTTCTGCAGGTCATACATATAGGGCAGTGTAGAGCCAATACCACAAGTCTGGCTCAGGCACCACCTTTACCCTGGTCTGGCTGTTCTTCAGCAGGTCATACATACAGGGCAGTGTGTAGCCAATACCACAAGTCTGGCTCAGGCACCACCTTTACCCAGGTCTGGCTGTTCTTCTGCAGTTCATACATACAGGGCAGTGTAGAGCCAATACCACAAGTCTGACTCAGGCACCACCTTTACCCTGGTCTGGCTTTTCTTCTGCAGGTCATACATACAGGGCAGTGTAGAGCCAATACCACAAGTCTGGCTCAGGCACCACCTTTACCCTGGTCTGTTCTTCTGCAGGTCATACATACAGGGCAGTGTAGAGCCAATACCACAAGTCTGGCTCAGGCACCACCTTTACCCTGGTCTGGCTGTCTTCTGCAGGTCATACATACAGGGCAGTGTAGAGCCAATACCACAAGTCTGGCTCAGGCACCACCTTTACCCTGGTCTGGCTGTTCTTCTGCAGGTCATACATACAGGGCAGTGTAGAGCCAATACCACAAGTCTGGCTCAGGCACCACCTTTACCCTGGTTGGTTCTGGCCTGTTTTCGAGTCTAAAATGGTCTATTTCATAATGGGGTGTGACTACCACAAGTCTGGCTCAGGCACCACCTTTACCCTGGTCTGGTTGTTCTAACTGTTCTGCGCCTAGATTTGGCGCCAGAATCATAAATGTGTCTATTTCTATGAATGTGGTGTGACACCCCCAGAACGCCCCAAATCATTGGCGCATTAAAATGTGTCTTTGGCGCATTACCAAGGGACTTATCACACCAAAGTCTGGAGTGCACCTGTTCATACATTCTGCGTGGCTCAAAGTACACCAGAAAAATGACGCGGTTCCCTTTTATACCTGTCGCCCAAAATGTTTAATTGGTTTCAGTGATTTGTACATTTGTAACACAAAAACAGAAAAAATACACAGGAAATCAAGCAAATTAAGTGTTTGCTGCGTCTGCACGGCACTGGTTGATGGTTGGATTTTTAAGCGGATTCTGTATTTAGAATCCGCAACAATCCGATTGTAAATCATCCCCATAGACCTCAATAGAAAATCCAATCGGTTGTTTACTCAGATTTTCTGAGGTCGGATTTCAAAACCAAAATGCAATTAAAAAACTTATAACATGTTCTTCTATGATCCGCCGGAAAACATCAGATGATAGTACCGTTGAATGTAGTGGGCCAGCCGAAATACGAAAACAGACTGCAAAATCCATGCAAAAAAAGCGGGGAAAAATGAAACCGACGGTAAAATGCTGCTCGGATTCTGTAACAGAATCCAATGTATGTTACAATTCCTGTGTGCACTTTTTGTTCTTTCTTGATGTACAAAAGACATTTAAGCTCATTGAAAAAGCCCTGAGAAGTGGTCGTCTAATTTAAAGAAGCCGTATTATGCGTCCCAGTCAGGAATTCTGAGTTATTAGAGGAGTCCTCTATTCACGATCCTCCTATACTGGTCAGGGTGGAAAGTGGTTACACATAATGGGTAAGACTTATCAAAAATGTTGTGCCCGTATTTTGGAATAGGAAGGGGCACCTTTTGGCACATTCCATGTTTGGTGAGAGTGGTAAAAACTCACAATTTCAGCTCACTTTTGAAAAGAAAAATAAGTGGGATTAGACGGAAGAGCCAGCAAGTTTACATTTTATTTATCTTTATTAAAAGGGTGTTCTTACCATATTGTGTCATAGAACCTGCTCTTCACAGCCAGCTTCAGACTCGCACCTCCTGGTCAGGCTGTGGGGCGTTTCTACAGAAAGAATGGAAAATCAGCTTGCTATTTCCCAATGGGCCTGTTTTAAAAAACATTGGTAATGGAGAGGGTTTAAAAAAGTAGGGTAGAAGGCTTTCAGAACTGTAAATGTTTATTGTAAGAAAAAAAAACCAAGCCTGTGCTGCGATAAGACGCCCGCAGGGAAAAGGGCGTCACCATCCCCGGGAAGGGGTGTAAAGCCGAGAGGTGGTCAGTAACCTAGGAAAGCTTGTGTGCACAATGAGGAGATAATTGCTCTGCCCCCCGAAGGGAAGCAAATCAGAAAAAGAATTTATTTGGTAATTCCCCTTTAAGTACCTTTATGTTTTTAAAACTAATCAAAAAGATGGGAATACCCCCTTTTTATTACAAATTTGGGTCAATTTCCGCAGTGCGCTTATAGCGGGTGTAAAATTTCTTTAGAATTGCAAAGAGGGATTCCCTTTTCTGTGCTGTTTTACATAGACAACCCAAAAGATTTGAAGCTTATGTGGTTTAAAGCCCTTTATTTATCCCCGTGGTGGCGGGTGCAGGGACATTTTAAAAACTCCCAGTTTTTTTTCCCCCCCACTTTTAAAAGCTGTCATTTAAAGGGAGACAACCCCGTAATCAGGTTTGGACAAATTTTTGGGCTTTTAACAAATAAAGGGGTTTGGGCCAACAGTAGAACCCCTTTAAAAAGGGGGTTTTCCGCTCAAAGAACAGCTTTCAAATGTTGGGAACACTAAAGGGAAAGGGTTTTCCAAATATTTAAATTTGTTCAATTTTTTTTTTTTAAAGGGGCTACAAGTGATTCGGGGTCTCTCGGTTCCCCCCAAATGGAAAGCCTGTGTATTCTACCCCTCCTTGGGTGGGTTTTTTTCTATTGAAAGCAGGGGGTTTATGAATCGCACCGGGGCGCAGCCAGCCAGAACTTTGGACAGTGAGAGCTTGTTTTTATCTGATCCCTTTCCCGCAAAAAAAGTAAATTTCTGCCCTTTTAAGGTTTTTGTCTTCCCTTCAAATTTAATAGGGGATGGAAAAGAAATAATGCTGCTTTGCTCTGTCACTTCCGGTCCCGCGTTTAATTAGCTATGAGCCCCCCTGTATTCAGACCTCAGTTAAAATATTTTTATTAGTCTTGGGTTAAAAAAAAATTACCTTCTCCCGAGGTCCCGGAGAAGCTTCTGAGCTAAAGTTTAAAAAGTAGGTAAAATTTCTGTCCCTTTTTTCTGAAAGATCAGATTTAAAAACAAAAACTCTCACAAAAGCCCGCCCAAAACCCGTTGGGTGGGTTCAAATCCCCGCTATCAGATAGAACAAAAAGCAGGGGATAAAGGGGTACACAGGTCGTCACTTGGGGAAAATAAAAGCCCTCCATGGGGATAAAATCACTTGTAGTCCTTAACAAAAAAAAAATGAGCACACAAAATATTTGGAAAAAAAGTTACATTTGGTTCCCAAAATTTTTTAAAGCAAATTCCCTTTTTAGTGAGACAAACCCCCTTTTAAATTTTCATGCTGTCCCGGACCAGGGAAACTTTGAGTTTAAACTAATTAGAGCCAAAATCGAATACAAGGGGGCTCATTTTTCAAAAGGAAAACCCCAGCTTGGGCCAGGAAATGCCGACAAAACAGCATTATTTTATTCAGGGTCCTAGAAACTTTTTAAAATGAGACAACCCCCCCTTTAAACATTAAAACCCTCATGTACAAAAGACTTGTTACTCTTTTTATTTCAGACCCTTGGGAGGGGGGCCTTTTTGTGCAGGGCGCCTTTACTGTCTCTCTGTATGATAGAGAAAAAGGTCCTTAAAACCCGTGGCCCCTAAAGCCATGTCAAAAAACCCCAAATCCCAGTTTTAGCCTGATAGTGTTTAATTTCGGGGAGTTGTTGCTTTGCAGCAGCTGCAGGGTTGAAGATCCAATTCTGCCGCACTGGAGGATCGCTCCGAGACTTCTGCTTATGTCTACATTTTAGAGAATTTACAATGGAAATCTGCACTGAGAATTCTTATGACCGGGTCATATTAGGAATATATGTGGATATTAGGAATGCAACTGTATACTGTGTAGCTACCAGACCTCATAGCTGGTTCATGTGTATGATGATACTTATCTTTTTTACGGGGTGTTTGGTTTTAAAAAGGGAATACTCCCTCCTATCTTGGCCGAGACCCCGAAACGAGCAGTTAAGGTAAGTCAAAAAATTTTTGGGTTCACACCCCCAAAAAACCCCTTTTAAAAAAAAGGAAACCGGGTGCAGCTGTCGTGGCGTAATTAAATACCAAACAGTACAGCGCACAAAAAATTTAAAAAATACGTTGAAAAAACATTCCTGTTTTTAAAAAAAAACAAACGTTTTTTGGGTTCTTTTTCACACTTTTGCCAAAATGCTTAAGCCCACCTTGACTTCAGCGAGACCTCAAATGCAGGTGGCCCCACACTCTTTACACTAACGCTATGTTTCTCTGGGCCTACCCAGACCTACCTTTTAGAAATTTAAAGGGCCCAAACATGAAACACTGCACTGTTTTAAAAGCCTGTGGGACGGGGGAAGTGCAAAAAAACCCGATGGAGCGTTGTGAAACGTTGGAGGACCCACCTGCATTTAGTCTCTTTAAGCGAAAGGTGGGGTTTAAACAATTTTGCGCCCAAAAAATTTTGAACCAAAAAGTTTTCTTTTTTTTTAAAAAAGGAATGTTTTTTTCAACCCTATTTAATTTTTTGTGCTGCGATATATTTGAGTAAGGTAACGCCTTGCCCTGCATTGATCAGTGGCTTCATCGTAACGTTATATACAATGTCTTCTCGGCTTGTGCGGTCAGTGTCATTTTATTTTTTTATGAAAAAAAGCCCCCACAAGCCTTTTAAAATGACAGGAGGGCTGCCTACAAGACCTATTCCCTCTACGTGTAAAGAAAGGGTTAAATGTCGGCTAACTGGGGACCTGACCTCTGACCAAAATCATCAGAGACGTTTGTTAAATGAAAAGGAAACTAGAAAATCGTCCCCTGTTCTGTAAAACAAATTCTCGATTTCCATGTCATGCAAAGCTTTGCTTTACCCGGGTTATTTACATAACGTTGAAATTACCATGGGAAGCAAATCAGAACTTTTGGCAGCTCTGCCCTCGGCACTGAATGATCTGGAGGATTGTCTATGGGGATAGATATTACGGGGATAGATGTTAACCCTATATATCCTGAGATATCAGGTAGAAGAGGGCAATCTTCTTCAGTGGTGTATATAGAAGAGAGGAAGCCCCATGGTCAAGTTAAAAATGGGGTCTCTTTTTCTTTTGTGCATATTTCCCTTAACCTAAAAAAAACAACGTATCGTTCACCATTTATAGTTGATCCGGGGGGCAAAAAAAAAAACCTGGGTTTCAATTTCCCATTTTGGGGAAAATTCCCCCGATTTCACAATTTGGAAACCTTTACAAACCCTTTTTCCCCAAAATCCTGGTACTAAAATTTGCCTATTTTACCTTAGAAATGAAAACCAAAGACCTTTCTCCGAATCCTGGGTCCTATAATGTTAATTTTCCAAAATGTTCAAAACCTTCTCAGAATTTGGGGTCACTATAACTTTTTTTTCTCTAAAATGTATAACCCCTTCCCAAATCCCGGTACTTACTTGTTCAATTTTACATTTAGAAATTTTACCAGACCCTTAAATGGGGGGCCCTAAAACCTTTATTTAAATTAAAAATGTCACGCCCCTTCTCCGACCTTTCACTTAATTGAAAATAAAAAAATAGAAATTTTTCCCCTTTCCCAAATCCTGATCACTTAAAAACTTTGTTTCTTATTTTACATAAAATTACCCAACCCTTCTTTCCCAGTCCTGGCAAAAAATTGTTATATTATTACTTAAAAATGTTCCAATTTTCAGAACCCTGGCATTTTCTTGTTTTTTAAAATACATCTAAAAGTTCCGCCCTTTCCCCAAATCCCTCCTATAATTGTTAAATTATTACATAAGAAAGTCCCCCCTCTTCAGAACCGGAATAAATTTGAAATTTTAAAAATTGAAATGTTGCCCTTTTCCAGAACCCGGTCATTAATTGTTTAAAATTCTTTTACATAAAAAGAACCAGACCCTTTCCAGTTTTCCGGCACTTATAACTTGTTATAATTTTACACAGAAATTACCCAACCCCTTTTCCCCAGAATCCTGGTCACTTAATTTGTTTTTTAAATTTTGAAATGTATCCAGACCCCTTCTCCAAAACCCGGGTCACTAAAAACTTTTTTTTTTACATCTGAAATTACCCAGCCCCTTCTCCAGAATCCGGTCACTATAATTGTTATTTTTATTAATTTTTTTACCAGACCTTCCCAGAATCCGGGTCACTAAACTTGTTATTTATTACATCTAGAAAGTTCCGACCCTTCTCCGAATCCGGTCACTTAATTTGTTTTTTTTTACATCTAGAAATGTATCCAGACCCTTCTCCAGAATCCCGGTCATATAACTTGTTATTTATTACATCTAGAAATGTTCCGACCCTTCTCCAGAATCCCGGTCACTTAAACTTGTTTTTTTTAACCCTTTTAAAAAAAAGTATCCAACCCCTTCCCCAGAATCTGGTCACTAAAACCCTTTTTTATTATTCATTGAAATGTATCCAGACCTTCTCAAACCCTGGTACTAAACGTTATATTATTACACTAGAAATGTATCCAACCCTTTTTCAAAACCCCGGTCACTCTTGTTAATTATTACATCTAAAAGTATCCAGCCCTTCTCCAAAAATCCCGGTCACTAAACTTTTATTTTATTACATCTAAAAAAATGTACCCAACCTTTTTCCAGAACCCCGGGTCACTTTAACTTGTTAATTATTACATCTAAAATGTTCCAACCCTTTCCCCAAAATCCGGTACATAACTTGTTTTTATTACATCTAGAAATGTTCCAGCCCCTTCTCCAGTCCGGTCACTTTTTGTTTATTTTTTAATCTAGAAATGTATCCAACCCTTCTCCAGAACCCCGGTCACTAAACTTGTTTATTTTTAATCTAGAAATACATCCAGACCGTTTTTGAACTCGTTACTGAATTCCCTGACAGTTCCTCGGGCAGAGGTTCCACAGTCTCACTGTTTTTTCAGTAAAGTCCCTTTCTATGTTTATTTTAAAATTTTCCCTTTTCTTAAAAGTAGAGGATGCCCCCTTGTTCTAGATACAGTCCTGGGTATAAATAGATCTTGGTAGAGTTATTGGAATATCAGTAATGGGGACTTGCCTCAGTACTCGTAGGGATTAGTTTACAAAAGGGTTAGATCACAGGTGCTTTTTGAGCACTTATGGCCATAAAACGGGGTATATGCGCATTACTTTCCAATTTAAACCCAAAAACAAGCAAAGAACCTTTTGTTTTTACGCAGTATAGGCCACATAAAGAAACAGAAGCGCCTGTCACTTCTTGATGCTCTCCAGGATTTCTGGTTTATTTGTGACTGAGTGTTGTTAAAATTTTAAGACCACTGAAACGGAGGGATTGTCAGTATAGAGGTGACACTCACAATAGTAGGGATACCCCCATAGCGAAACATGTCTGGGTATAAACTGGCTTAAAATTCATGGCCATTGAGGTCATACATAAAACATCTACAAAGGGTGATTATGAGACAAGACTCCAGAGAAAGAGCTGAAAGGATCCGGTTGGGATTTTTTTTGTGACCAGGGGGTCTTAATGAAACATTGTATTTTGGTTCTTTTTTTTAAAATTTCTAAATACTTACCTTCTCCCCAAAAACAAGTTTTTATTGAGGTGGCAAAATCTTGGCATAAATATGGGACATTGTCTCACTACAGCGATTCATCTCACCTCAGTCCTGTTTTCTCAGTTTTATTTTTGAATCGGGGGCCGTTTTTATGGCTTCACTGACCTGCGTGTGAGTGCTGAGGACACCAGGTCTGTAACTATAGTGACCAGCTTGGCAGCCATCAGGAGGTTCTAACAGGTCGTAGCTATAGTGCCGCACTAGAACCCTTTCGGAGAGATCAAAAGGTCTGTAGTATAGCGACCTGGGGAGTACGCAGCCCATACAAGGGGGGATATCTCAAAATAGGGGGGAAACCATTTTAATGGACAATATTGCAAAGTGATTTTTTTTTTGAAAGCCCTTTTTAACAAAAAAAGAGAAATCCTTTGTAGTGAAAAACCCCTTTTAGATACTTTGTTCCCCTTCTTCCCACTTTTTTTAAACCCCCACCAGGGTTAATATAGTTTTTGGAGACAATATGGCTAAAAAACTCCACGTCCATGAACAATGTATTATTATAATAATGTCATCCATACTGCTTTTATATTTATTTGCATGGTGTTTTTTTTTATTGTCCACTAAGAAGATAGAACGGGCCCCCCGGTCTTTATACAAAACGCCAAAAGGGATACAATGTTACCGGTGATTATTAAGGGTAGAGTATAAAGCACATAAGGATGCAACTCTAGGTGTGGCCGGTAGCGGTGCCAGTGGAGACGCACCAAGAGAGGTGAGGTCAGCTGTGTTCACGGAGTATAACCAAGATAGAAGGGTTTGCAGAAAATGGCGACATCACTATTGGAAGCGCCCCGCCCAAAAATTCAGGAGTGCATGATGATAGCATCACATACAAATAGAACATACCAATAGTAACCCTCTGTATACACCTTCTATGGAGATCATGTGTCCATCAGATGATCGAGAGCTACTGATTGGTTCTATCCTAGGGAAACGGGGGTAGGATGCTGTTGTGTCATCAATGATTAGAAACTTATACCCAAAGTTTGGGTGTGAATCCTAATCTTTAGAACTGGTCAGTGTCGGGTGGGGGTCGGGGCCACAGGGGATTGATTTGGGGGGCCCACCTACTGTAATGAAAATATTACCGGCCTCTCGGAATAACGCCCATTTTACCCAAAAATACAGTTGCAAAACGAACTGTATGGTAGTACAATGCAAGAGAGTCACATTTGTCACAGTCAACTATCCCTAACACAGGGTAAGTAGTCCATCCATATCCCCTCCCCCCACATACAATATCCCTCCACCCACATTTCAATATCCCCCCCACACAACAATATCCCCCCCCACCCCTTACAATATCTCCCTCCACCACATACAATATCCCCTCCACCCCCATACAATATCCCCCGCCACCCCCATACCATATCCCCTCCACCGACATACAATATCCCCCCCCCCACCCACATAAATATCCCCTCCCCCCCCCACATACAATATCCCCTCCCCAAAACAATATCCCCCTCACCCACATAATATCCCCCCCCCCCCCCCACAAAACAATATCCCCCCCACCCAAAATACAATATCCCCTCCACCCACATACAATATCCCCTCCCCCCCCAAACAATATCCCCCTCCACCCACATACAAAATCCCCCTCCACCCCCCTACAAAATCCCCCTCCACCCCCCCATCAATACCCCCCCACCCCCCCAAAAATCCCCCCCCACCCCCTACAATACCCTCCACCCCCAAAACAATATCCCCCCCACCCAAAAAATATCCCTCTCCCCCCACATACAATTCCCCCCCCCACATACAATTCCCCCCCCAAAAAACCCCCCTACCCCCATACAATATCCCCCTTTCCCCCCAAATCAAATCCCCTCCCCCCTACAAAACCCCCCCAAACAAAATTTTCCCCCCCCCCCCTCATTCCCCCACCCCTACAAAATCCCCCCACCCCCATACATTTTCCCCCCCCACCACTACAAAATCCCCTCCACCCCCAAACAATATCCCCCTCCCCCCACATACAATATCCCCTCCACCCCCATACAATATCCCCCGCCACCCACATACAAAAACCCCACCACCCACATACAATACCCCCCCCATATTTCCCTTGGTCAGCCCTAACCCTTTAAAATAAAACCAGCAAGAAAGAAAAAACTAGCCCATCACAGGGTCAATCAGGAACTGTACGCGGGATTTTCCGTGCGATAAACCCACAAAAACCGCATAAGGACCACTAGAGGCAGACCCGGGTCAGGTAAACCTACAACAGCCATATAGAACCACAAGAGGCAGAAAAAAAACCAGCTCTTTTAACCTACAACACCCCATTAGAACCACAAAGAGGTCAGGGAAAAAGCTCGTTAAACCACAACACCACCAATGAGCCCCATAGAGGTCAAAAAAACCAGCTAGGTATAACCTAAACACCCCATAAAAGGCCACATGAGGCAGAAAACCAGCCAGGTAAACCTACAAAACCATTATAGAGACCCCAGAGGTCGACACCACCCGGTATAAAACCCACAACACCTCATTGAGACCCATAGAGGTCAGAAACCAGCTCAGGTATAACCCACAACACCCCCTAAAGAGAACAAAGGTCAGAAACCAGCCAGGGTTAACCTACAACCCCTTATAAACCCCATTGGGTCAGCACCCGCCGGTATAACCACAACACCCCCATATAAGACCCATAGAGGCGAAACAGTCAGGGATAACCTCAACACCATTTTAGGACCCCAAGAGGCAGAACCGCTCAGGTTTTCCCCAAACCCCAAAAAAAACAAAGGGGATAACCAGCCGGATCCACCCAATATAAAAAAAAGGGGTTTAATTCTTTCAGGGGGGGTGCCGGGGGGGGGGGGGGGGGGAAATTACAGAGTTTTTCCCTTTTTTTATCGTTCTTATTCCCTTTTCTTCTGATCGTTCCACACCCCAGATGACTTTTCCCGGCCCCCAGCTCATCCCGCAGAAATTACCACAAATACTTAGAATCCCCAATTTTCCAGCACCTTTTTCTATTCCCACCTCTGAAAAAAACCCGGGGGGGGAGAGGGGTACCCAAAACTTAGAGGCCTTTGTATCCTAGGGTTGGGGGGTGGGGAGAGGACAACCCCGGAGATAAAGTACAAAATTTTTTTGCTTTCCCCCTCATTATAACCAGGGAGGTAGACAAACCCCCAGGGAGGTAGGGAAATAGGCAAGGCCCCCGTTGTAGGTAGGGGGGTTTTTTCCCCAGTTAGGAAGCGTAGGTAGTTGGGTCCCCCTTTTTATGGCGTGAGCGTTAGGGACCCCCTTTAGGTTTTCAGGGAGTTAGGGCTTCCCATGAAGTATATACAGGCAGTTAAAAGGGTTTAGGTAGTTTGCCCGGCAGTTGGGTCTCCTTAGGTAGTATACGGTGTTAGGGGCCTCCCTTTAATGTGCAGGAAGTCAGGGCCCCCCCTTTAGCTCGTGTAGGTAGCAGGGCCCCTTTAATATTTTGGTACCAGGGTCCCCTTTGTATCAGGGCCCCCCCCTAGGGAGTCAAAGGTTCCTTTAGGTAGCCAGGGCCCCTTTTAGTCAGGGCCCCCCTGAGGTAGCCGGGCCCCCCCTTTAGTCAGGGCCCCCCAAGTAGCCAGGCCCCCCCCTTTGTAGCCCGGGCCCCCCTTTGTAGTCCGGGCCCCTCTTTGTAGCCAGGGCCCCCCTTGGGAGCCGGGCCCCCTTTTGAAACCCGGGACCCCCGTACCAGGGGCCCCCCTTTTTTGCCAAAGGGACCCCTTTTTTAGCGGGGGCCCCTTGTAGCCGGGGCCCTTTGTAGCCCGGGGCCCCTTGTAGCCCGGGGACCCCCTTAAGCAGGACCCCCCTTGTAGCGGGCCCCCCTTTTTTAGCCAGGGCCCCCCGTAGTCAGGGCCCCCCCTTTAGTCAGGGCCCCCCCTTTAGTCAGGGCCCCCTGTAGCCAGGGGCCCCCCCTTTTGTAGGCCCCCCCCCTTTTAGTAGGCCCCCTTTTGCAGGCCCCCCTTTAGCCAGGGACCCCTTTTAGCAGGGGCCCCTTTTAGCAGGGGCCCCCTTTTAGAGGGCCCCCCCCCCCGTAGCCCGGCCCCCCCGTAGCAGGGCCCCCTTTAGTCAGGCCCCCCCTTGTAGCCCGGGACCCCTTTAGCAGGGCCCCCTTGTAGCGGGCCCCCCTTTAGCGGGGGGCCCCCTTGTTTGCCAGGGACCCCCCTTTAGCAGGGGCCCCCTTTAGCGGGCCCCTTAGCGGGCCCCCCTTGTAGCCAGGGACCCCCCCTTTTGTCGGGCCCCCTTTAGCCCGGGCCCCTTGTAGCCAGGGACCCCCCTTTGCCCCGGGCCCCCCCTTTTAGCCAGGGCCCCCTTAGTAGGGCCCCCCTTAGCGGGCCCCTTAGTCGGGCCCCCCCTTGTACCAGGGCCCCCTTGTGCCGGCCCCTTGTAGCCAGGACCCCCTTGTAGAAGGCCCCCTTGTACCGGGGCCCCCCCTTTAGCAGGGCCCCCCCTTTGTCGGGGCCCCACCTTTTGTCAGGGCCCCCCCTTGTAGCCAGGGCCCCCTTGTAGCCAGGCCCCCCCTTGTAGCCAGGGGGCCCCCCTTAGCAGGGCCCCTTTAGCAGGGCCCCCCTTTGCCAGGGCCCCCCCTTTTAGCCGGCCCCCCCTGTAGCAGGGGCCCCCTTTGCCCGGGCCCCCCTTTGCCCGGGCCCCCCCCGAGCCAGGGCCCCCCTTTTGTAGGGCCCCCCCCTTTTAGCCAGGGCCCCCCTTTGTAGCCGGGCCCCCCCCTTTACCAGGGCCACCTTGTAGCCAGGGCCACCCTTTAGTGGGCCCCCCTTGTAGTCCGGGCCCCCCTTTTGTACCCCGGGCCCCTTTTGTTGCCAGGGCCCCCCTTTAGCCAGGGACCCCCCCCTTGTGGCCAGGGACCCCCTTTAGTCAGGGCCCCCTTGTAGCCCGGGCCCCCCTTTAGCAGGGCCCCCTTGTAGCCAGGGACCCCCTTTAGCGGGCCCCCCTTTTAGCCAGGGCCCCCCTTTAGCCAGGGCCCCCCTTTTTGCCCGGGGCCCCCCTTGAGCCCGGGCCCCCCTTGTAGCAGGGGGGCCCCCCCCCCCTTTTAGCCAGGGCCCCCTTGTAGCAGGGCCCCCCCCCCTTTTAGCCGGGCCCCCCCCTTTTAGCCGGGCCCCCCCCTTTGTAGCCCCGGGGCCCCCCCCCCCCTTGTAGCCAGGACCCCCCTGTTTTTTTAAAAAAAAAAAAAAAAAAACAGCCGCCCCTTACCCGGCTCGGGCTCCTGCTCCGGGCCGCCCGGCTCCCTCTGCCGGCATAGGCGGCGCGGTAAAATGACGCACCGCGCCCCCTACGTCAGCAGTAGGGGCCCGGGGCCCGGCAGGCTGAAGGCCCAAACGTGACAACCCCCCAGCCCCCGGGGGGGCCCGGGGGCATTAGTCCCCCAAATACCGGGCCGGTCTCTGGGCCCGGGCGCGGTCCTGGGGTCAGTGACCGGGGCCGGCCGGGCCCCGGGGGGCAAGGCACTGCCTCCGGGGGCCCACAGCGCTCGGGGGGGCCCACCGGGGGATTCCCCTCCCCCGCGGCCCCTCCGAGCCCGGAAAGGTTACTAAACTTTTTAATGCCAGAAAACTGGCACAGTCCCATTCATAAATGTCGTCCACAGTGTGCCCTGCAGGAGGCTTACTATGCAGACAGCCCCGGAAAAAACTCTAGGTTTCCAGGGGGTGACTGTACAACTTCCCCGGCTTGTCAGGCACTGGAAATCCTGATGACCCAGTGGAGCAGGGGAATCCCCTTTGATTATGCCCCGGTCACAGACTGTGGCACTCAAGGGGTTAAATGCCGGGGATCAGAGACTTCCTCCGGTCTGTGCAATTCACAGAGACTACAGCTCCATTCCTAGTGCAGCTGCGGCGCTGGGACCCACGAACTCCCTCTGTAGGCAGCGCCATCAAGACAGCAGTTATTGAGGGGTTGTCTCATCTCAAGGTTTCATAGAATGACATAATGCTGCTTTGCTCTGTCACTTCCTGGTCAAGCTGTCTGTAATTAGCATATAGCTCCTGTGATTCAGACCCTTTTGTAATTTGTAAATCTCATGCTGTCGGACCGGAAGATTTTGAGTTAAAGTAAACGCAGTAATTACTGTTTCTGTTGAAAAGATCGATAACAAAAAAGCTCTCACTGTCTGGGTTTTTGTTGCCTCCAACTGTGAGATCCCCTCTATCAGATAGAACAAACAGAGGGTGGGGGAAGTCAAGGTCGGTCACTTGGGGGAAAAAGAAAACCCCTAAAAAGGTGTAAAACACTTGTAGCCCGTAAAAAAAAAAAATGAACAAAGCAAATTATTTTGGAAAAAATTTTTAATTTAGTGTTCCTACCCGTTGAAAGCTATTCTTTGTAGTGAGACAACCCCTAAAAGGGGTTAAATGAAATGAT
This sequence comes from Phyllomedusa bahiana, assembly GCA_025379985.1. NCBI lineage: Eukaryota > Metazoa > Chordata > Amphibia > Anura > Hylidae > Phyllomedusa > Phyllomedusa bahiana. The sequence continues at coordinate 21,727 of JAODAL010009373.1, forward strand.
AAGACCCACCCCCTAGGTTAGGGGAGTAATTGTGTAGTATTTCAGTTCTTTTTTTTGAATACTAAATTTTTTTAAGAAATCTATGAAGGAAAGGCAACAAAATGTTCCATCGTGGTCTGTTAAAAGGTAGCTTGACCAGCACTTAGTCCGTCATTAAGCTGAATAGATTTTATAACATCTTGCTGCTGTTTGTTCATCATATTGGTGGAGTAAGTGCTGGTCAATCTGCCTTTTTACTTCTATTGTGAATATGGTTGATAATTAGGAGATCCCCAAGGCCGCGGCACTATGTACAGGTGAGTCGGTAAGGATCACCAATTCAGTAAGGTCCAATGCTCAGTCTACAGTCATTATATCACATAAACATGTTAAAAAAAGAAAAATGACAAAAAGTCATAAGGAAATATTATTGACAATTTTTTTGATTTAATAATAAATTTAAAAACAAAAGTCAAAATAGGACAAATTTTTTAAAGGCTAAAAAAAATTAAAAATAATCCCATATCAAACAAGGCATACAAACCACCATTCCCGAATATAGAAAGTTATCTAAAAGGTATAACCTATAATATTTTAACATTAGTTTTTAAAAGGGCTATATTAGAGCAAAATTTATTAAATGAAAGACACATCAAGCTGGGCATACACTACTGCCACACCTCACACACTCAATACATTACCAAGTGTATACAGGAATGGAGGAGATGCACTGCCAAGGAAATGGGATAGCCTCGACGCGCGTTTCGCCAAGCTTTCTCAAGAGTCGGTAAGGATTCCTTTTGATTGGAATTTGTGCCATCGTAATCGGTGTCCACTGATCATTTCCAAGTACTAAACACCACACAGAATAAAGTTCTACCTGCAGAATCACTGACTATATAACCCTTTCCAGCATCGGTTGAATGCAGTTTATTATCTTTGCGTCCGATTACAATGAAGCGACACTTGAGGCAGAGGCCCACTCTTACCTTCCAACACTGGTTCAGGCCAGGGTTGACCTCTGCACTGCTCCTTTTAGAGAAATCTCAGTACTGTATGAGTTTTAAGTGCACAATGTTTACATACTGACATCTAGAATATTCTCTTGTATGAATATCTCAGCACTCGCATGCCCACGTGACTCCACATCACTCATCGCACATAATTATACCAAAGCAAAACAACCTTTAACAGCAAACTCAAACATTGAGGCAACTTTACATTTCCTGAGTGCTCGCCCTGTACTAAAAGAAATGTGCCCTTTAATATTTGATTAGAAGACAGTTTATTAAATGTATGAACAAACTCTAGTGACTTACATTCTCTTTGCTGAATTATTTCAGAATATATGCGTATAGGGGGACTTCACTTTTGCTTCTATAGCTCTCCAAATGCTCCGCTCCCCTTCACACACTTGTTTATTGCAAATCTTTTTAGAAAGCAAAACTTTCTAAAAAGATTTAAACTTTTCCACATGTTCTGATGAAGTGCTGGTATTGCGGCATGAAACGCGTCACGTTTGTATTTTATTACTTTCAAATTGTGTGAAGGCAAACCGTCTTTTGCACTTTTTATTTGCAAAATAAACTTTATTTTAATATTTACTGCCTCATTTGAGGTTTTCTTCTGGCCACGAGCGCCGGGTCCGGAACTTTTCTTCTTTCCGGATAGAAAGCAAAACTAAGACATTTGAACCCCTCACCTCTGAATCATTGACGTTACGTCCATAGTCACTAGTTTCTCTCTTCTCGGAGTCTAAAATATAAATGTCGTCGTTTCCGTGAATGCAGCCCTCTCTACCAGGACCTGCCCCCGAGAAGATGGCCACCAATCATGGGGCAAATGATGACGATTCATTGCGGTTTAGCTTCGACCCATCAAATATACGTAATGAATTATGTGGACCTGTCAGTGTTATGTGCTGTATACTATATGTAATTAAAAAGGGTTCCAGCACCCTGATCCAGGGGCACTTGGGATGTGCAGAAAAGGCAAGGACCTTCAGCAATCGAGTTTAAATTGCAATAAGAAAAAAAAAAAATCCAGTGTCCCATATAATAAATATATATAAAAAAATTTTTTTCCATGATCAGCACATGTTTCAGGCTGGTCTAATCCTTAGTCATGACTCACTCTAGTTTATGGGAAGAAGAGGATTTGATAAACATTATATTAAAAGGGTATATTCACACGGCTGATTATGACGCTGTTTTCCTTGCCCAAAACGGCATCAAAAAAGCCTCTAAAACGGCCCCAGTTCATTTTCATTGATTATTATGTAAAACAGTGTTGTAGTTCACACACAAGGTTTTATACGCATTTTACACGCTTCTTTGGACACAATTGTAGGCGCTGAAAAAGAAGTGTCCTGGCAATTCTTGAAACGTTTTTAATGCTGAAAATCTTGATCCTGAAAAAACCTGATCAAAGGCTCATCAAAACCTTGTCTGAAATGTGCTGCACTGAGGCACTTTTCAGACGAGGCTTTGACACCAATTTGGAAAATTCAATGTCCAAATCAACTGTGTGAACCTACCTTAAGACAGAAATAAAAAAAGTGGACTCCAGCTGCATTAAATAACAAAAAAATGCACTCTCCTTCGTAGTCAACTCCAAACCAGTTTTGAAGCCCCAGAGGTGTCTCCGGTCTATACTTCTGGTCCTTCCAAATGGTTTATGACTACTGCAGTAACTTCACGTGTCATTCCATGGACATCACTACTCGTGAGCCATTCACTTCCTGAACGATGATGTTCGTGAATGGTATGTGACTGCTGAAGCCACTTATTAGCCCAAAGCAGTCATCTGCCCCTGGAGCTTCACTTCTAGATTGGTGACAAGTACAGAAGTGAATACTGAACCCCCTTCGCAGATTCCACCAAGAAGTTTGAAAAAAGTACTACAATGGCCTGTGCTCTTTTTTTTGTCCGTTCAAATGACTGACACCGCAGTGGACGGACCCACTGTTGGGGGCTGTTGTAAAACGGGCCCGGTTCTTCCTCTGTGTTGGAGGTTTGGAGCAGAACCTCTGACACAGATGCATACCTCCCAACTTTTAGGGTATGTTCACATGGCTTATTTTCACGCGTAATTGCTCGAGTATTTTGCACGCGTATTGTGCTTTATATGCGGCGAAATGCGCACCGCAATTACGGTAATTCATAGCACTCATAGAGAACTATGGATTATGCGTTGTCCCCCCGTGCGTACAATATGATCAAATTGTACGCGTGGGGGAATAATTGACATGTCAGTTGTTAGCGGCGAATACGCGCCGCTGACAATGCATGTCTATGGGGCCGGCCCCCGTGCTTTGGATTAACGCGCTGATCAGCGTGTGGTTCCAAAACACCCGGGATATTGCGGCGCGTACTATACGCGCCCCAATACGTCATGTGAACATACCCTTAGGGACTGCAAAAAGGGACACCTCAGGCCATGCCTCTAACCACACCCAAACACATGACATCACACCAACACATACCTCTAACCCCACCCAAACACGGGACATCACACCAAGACCCGCCTCTAACCACACCCAAACACATGACATCACACCAAGACACTCCTCTAACCTCGCCCAAACACAGAGCCCAACTTTTTAGATAGCCGAAAAGGGAGACCTTTTCAGGATTGCATTGTAACCAATGATGAAATATTAAGTAAGTTGTTATGTAATATACAGCGAGGAAGCAATCAGATACTTTTTAGAGCAAGATAGTCAGTTTATTGATGCAAATCTATTTCCCAAATGAAAAAGAGGGACATTTATAGAGCTAAGGGGGACAGAGGAACAAAGGTTAAAAATAGGGACTGTAACTCCAAAATAGGGACTCTTGGGAGGTAGGCCTAAGTTCATGGGATACTTGCAAGTCAAATTAAAGTGCATGCGGGACTTAATTTTTTATTTAACACGGACAATTGTTGTAAATACATTTATAGCTTCATTTTATTTTAAATGGGTCCTCCATTTTGGACAATCCCTTTTGTTGCTGATCACAGCAATCCCTGCTGTAATCTCTGGAGGAACCTAGCACCACTGCAGGGGACATGAAGAATTACATGTGGTTTATTAAAATCAATAGGAGGTTTAGTTAATGAAATTTACTGACCCTTAAGAATGAGGGATATTTGTCTAATAAGGGACTATCCTCTGTTACTTAGAATGTCCTAATTCTGTACATAATTTAAAGCTCTGTTAGAAACCAAATGGAGCTTTGACCCCTGTAGAAATATATTTGAAAAATAGCACAAGATTTGGACCTATTTGTAATAAAAAAAAAAAAAAAATGGGTAAAATAAATAAGAGGTACACTTTAAAAGGAACCTGTCAAGCTGAACAAGCAGTCTGATCTGCAGGCAGCATGTAATAGAGCTGAGCAGTGATCAGTAATTTTTTGTGTGAAGATTCAGCTTCAGTTGTAACCTATTAGTTGAAATCTCTGCGTATTCTGACCTTAGGAGTCCAGAAGGTGGTCAGACTCCGTGACCTGACGGCTGTCACTGCAGGCACACATACACACAGTAGGCTGTCAGTCACTAAGTAGGACCGCCCACTGGACTCCTAAACTCAGAATAAGCAGGGATTGCAACTAGTAAATTACAAGTTATCCTGAATATTCTCACATAAAACTATATATTGTTCTGCTCAGCTCCTTCTGTTCTGTAATATAAGGCTGGTAGATTTAACAGCATTTTTATGGTGATAGGTTCCCTTTAAGTAAAAACTACAGTGCTTTGTACAGGGATGTATGACGGCTTGCAGTCAGTGAATGGAAACAGATCTAATTGCAATTACAGGTATATTTGTGTGACTTTAAGGTCATTGAACTTGATCCTCTTCTAATTGTTTGATTGATCACTGAATTACTTTTTTTTTTTTTCAGTTCTTCACCTTTGAACAGTACAAAAAGCTGCTTATTCCGTTGTCTTTGCCTACTGCATGGGTAAGTTGTACAACTGTCTCATAGTCTAAGGCTTCTAATTAATGGTACCTGATAATGCAGTAAACTACTGTAGTTGGCCTATTCTGTAGCAACACGCCACACTGCTATAAAACTATTTGCCCTGATACCTCTACAGATGCTTTCTAATAGAGTATATACATCATACCTATTAAGCATAGGTCACCAGTATGTGACCTGATAAAGATAAATGAGTGAATTCTCCAGGCAATGCTATGTCTTTCATTGTTGATGCATGCACAGCGCCGCCTTTATTTTGTTGACTGTGCCCGGTACTACAGCTCAGTTCCTTTCTTGTGTCATTTAGCTCTGTTGACCTTCTTGAGTTTATACATTCACTCCTCTTGTGACTTTTTATACCATATAAAATATAAGCGACATAATAACACTCAAAATAAGTTCTGTGTTACTGGTACCATCTTAGGACCAGCCTGGGGATTTGCAGGTATTCTTGTTATTGCTGTGATAGATTTGTACATGCTATCTTCTTTGCAGGTTTTTGCAATCGCCGGGCTTGGATCTGGATTAACAGAAGCCGTGGTGGTAAATCCTTTTGAAGTTGTAAAAGTTAGTCTACAAGCTAACCGTAATGCATATGCCCAGGTAAGAGTCTTGACATTTTATCACAGCCATAAGATCAGTAAGAAAGGCTTTGAGATGTTCAGGCTTAAAAGGGGTTGTCTCACTACAAAGAATAGCTTTCAAAATGTAGGGAAAACACTAAATAAAGACGTTTTCCAAATATATTGCGTTAATTTTTTTTGTTAAGGAGCCACAAATGATTTTATCACCTTCTGTGCTCTCTCTGGTTCCCCAAGTGACCAACCTGTGTACTCCTTCTCCCCTGCTGTTTGTTCTATCTGATAGCAGGGAGTGATGTCCTCACACAGGTCAGGGGCCCTCAGTGTGAGAGCTTGTGTGTTATCTGATCTTTCAGACAAAAGACAGCAATTACTCTACTGTTTACATTAGCTCAGAAGCTTCTTCTGTCCTGGTAGAAGGTAATTTAGCTAATCTAGACTAAAAAACATAATAAACAGAGAAGTCTGAAGGAGCTCATATGCTAATTACAAACAGCTTGACCAGGAAGTGACAGAGCAAAGCAGCATTATTCATCCATCCTATGAAACTTTGAGATGAGACAACCCCTTTAACGTATTCAGGGACCCCTCTGATACGTGTATTATTTCTCTTAGACCTATCCTCCAGATCAGGTACTTTGTGCCAATGCTTTAAGGACCTCCTCTTCCAAAGAGTTGTTAGCATCTATCTGGACATTATGAGAGGAGGAAAACTCTGCAGTTTTGGACTCACTGTGATCAGTGTACAAGGAAAACGCATGGAAATTTTAGATCAGATGTCACTTGTTTGAAGTCTTCAAAATTGGTCTTCCAGGGCTTCCTGGGTGTCGACCACCGATTCAGCTCTGTAGGAGGAGGTTGGAGATGGAGGAGGGAATTGGAGACCCCTTTTAGTAGAAGTAGAGAACTGAGAAGAAGTAGGGAAAAATTGGGTGAGTTTCGCTGGCTTGGATTTCTGGTTTTTCTTAGTCATGTCTCCCATTATGGAAAGAGAGGCGTTCAGATTATGGAATGAATGTTGTTGTCTTGGGTAATATGGAGTTAAAAGAGATTTTGAAAGGAATTCAGCAGATTTTGGTGATTTCACTTTTTCTTACTTTTTTTTTTATTCCACTTCTTCCTCTTTCCAGAGATCCAGGTGATCTAGGAAGTTGTGCAGGGGAAATAATTTCCAAGAAGCCCCTCTATAGAGCTTGCAAGGTGAAGAGCGGCAGGAAACTATAGATTGTGATCATAGACGGCCGCTTCTAAAATTTAGGCTGGGGTTCCTGCTTCTAGAAAATTGGCCAGGACAATGTGGCCGGTTGCTGGGTGGGTCCAGAAGAAGGGCAATGCCACTGCAGTGGGAAACCTTTGCTTGATGGCTGGTTTATCTCAGCCGGGTTTAGGTGTCCCAGGTGAGCTCTCCTCCCACACGTCTAGTCGTATCGTCCCCAGATCACGCCCCCGTCTTGAAATTGTAGTTTTCAAATGCTATTCTAGATTGCTGAATTCAGAATTTCAAATGTTAATAAAAACCTAATGTAATAGATTTGTGGAGTTAGTATAGTATAATTACTTAAAGGGGTTGTCCACTCTATATTGTTTTATTTATTATGGAGATATTAGGAAATATTACAATTTTGTATTCCAATTTTATATTATGAGTATGTCCCAGGGTCGCTAAGGATCTATATAGAGGGATCTCTATTGCAGCTAACACTCGGCGGTTACAGCGCGGGATGGTTTAACCCTTTAGCGCGTCATCTAAATGAATGAGAAACGGTGCTGAGCACCATTCTTCACTCCGATCGAAGTCCCCGCATCGAAATCACGGAATTCAAATTGGTTAACATTGCAGCTGGAAGCCTTGTGAAGGCTAAGAATCTCAAATCCAAAAGTGAAATAGTTCATGTTTTCCTTTTGACTGTTGCGCTTGTAGATTGCTGCTGCTACCCTGTTTCCCCGAAAATAAGACATCTCCTGAAATACGCCCTAGTGCATTTTTTTGATGCAATTCAGAGTTTGGCTGCTTATGCTGATGTTTGTGATGAAATCACTACAGTATATTAATACAGGTTGATGTTTTGTTCAACAATAAATGTGAATTCTTGTTCATGGAAAAATAAGACATCCCCTAAAAATAAGTCTGAGCTCGTCTTTAGGAGCAAAAATTAATATAAGACACTGTCTTATTTTCGGGGAAACAGGGTATGTTGTTCGGTTTGCACTGTATGCCGCCACACCAATATGCATCTACATAATTTTCTTTCAAATTTGTTTTGGATGCACAGCAACCACCTCAGCTGCTTTGGAGCCCAGAAGTGAGGGGGCCCCACTCAGGTACAAGAACATTGTTCCTTTTTGTAGGGAACAAGCAGTTGGCGGTTTTCTGCTCTCCAGCTCTGCTATGTGGGCTCCCTGATATATGGTGGTATTATTTATACCTGTAACTATTGCTACTTCCGCTTGTCATTAGGTGGTGGGGCCCATCTCATGTTTCTAATTGGCCCTATGTATTCTAGTTACGCCCTTGGTTAAAATAAATATTAGCTGATAATATATTCTCTTGATTTTATTCAGTTAAAGAATATTAGTAGCCACCATTACAATTAAATTAGGTAAATATGATAGCTATTTACGAATGACAAAAAGGTACCATGAAATTAAATAAGATCACACAGCAAAAAAATACTATTACACAGTGCCCAGTATATTTACTATTTGGGCGCTGTGAGGCACATTTATTATGGCAGTTGCGGCAAAAATACTAGTGCTTTATTATGTGGGCCGGGCCCATTCAGCTTCGTTATCCCCGGCATGTAAATGTCAGGAAGAAGTGACATGTCACTTTTTTCCCCCGATGTTCAATTCGCATCGGGAAAGACTGGTGTCATTCATAGCTCTCTATGAGAGCTATAAATTACCGTAATTGCCGGGCGCATTTCAAGCGTATTGCAGCACAATTACGCGCCAAAATATGACCCGCAATTACGCCGCGTGAACGTACCCTAAGGCTAGGTTCACACGGCTTAAATGCAGGGTGTAATTACGCCCCGAAATTACGCCGTGGGGGCGGGGCGGGAGCGGGGGGCCGGCACCAAGCCGGCCCATAGACTTGCATTACCAGCGGCGCGTATACGCCGCTAGTAATTCACATATCACTTATCTCCCCCCTCGGCGTATTCGCCGAGTAGGGAGAGGAGACGTAATCTATAGTTCTCTATGAGAACTGTGGATTACCGTAATGACTGAGACGTATTCCAGCCGTAATTTGCGCACTCCGGCGCGTAATTACGGACTGAAATACGCCCAATTTTAAGCCGTGTGAACATAGCCTTAGACAGTTAGGCTATGTTCACACGATGTACTGCGGCGCATACAGTACATGTCGCTGAACATCGTGTCTATTGGGACCTCGCGCTAATATGCGCGTATTCTCGCGGCGCGGAGGGGAGGAGGCGGCAGCCCGCCAGCCCCTTTGACATATTCACCGCAAGTAATTGACATGTCACTTATCTCCCCACAGGTACAATACGATCATATTGTACGAGCGGGGAGAGGAGGCGTAATCTCCGAAATGCGCGCCGAAATTAGCCCATGTGAACTTAGCCTAAGTTTACGCTTTCTAAGTATTAGTATTAATAAATCTGTCCCTATGTGTATGTAGTGAAGAATGCTAAAAAAAAAAGATGCAGGGATCCTCTTCCAGTTCGGGAAGTTGTATTATCACACATTATTAATTCCAATTATACCTGTCTAGTATACTAATATTGGAAGGTGAACTAAATAATAAGATATAACTTTTATTACAATAGTTAAAAAATGGGAGAAACTTCTCCCCAAATTGTTATGTAGAGCCAATTAGTGAAAAGCAAACTACTATAGCCATATGTTATACTATTACAACCAGTATGGGAATGATAGAGTAGTCAAGACCATTGAGGGAAATACTGACCAAATAGATGTCCTATGTCCTACACTATCCCTGCAATGAGTCCAATCTAATATAGACTGCCTAGTTTACAGGGAGTAATGCGTCCCGATAAGGACGACCCCGTCCGGAACCTAACCCTGTCAAAAAGATCCCTTTCAGTCCCTAACACTAACAATGTGATAAATAGTGCTATATACAGAAAACAAAAACCAGTGCTCAATGTGCAAAAAACAGTAGGATTATAAAGATACTTCCCACTTCATGTAGAGTCCCAACATGTTTCAGTACCTACTTTACTTCATCAGGGGACAATATTTGTAGGCTAAAGAGATGGCAATCACGGAGCATATGGCTCATAGTGTCAGATGCGGCTATGGACCTGACCTTCTTCCATTGGTGATCAAGCCTGATGCCCATCCTGGGTTTGGTTTCCATGTACAATGCCTGGGTTAGGATGGACACTTGATGACTGGAGATGTGACCTCTGAAATGAGAAAGCCTTCTCTTCTATTTTCTATTGCCTTACAACTCTACATTTATCTTCATGTTAAGTGACAGTCCTCATTTTAGCGTCCTACATTCCTCTATCTGTCAGTCTTTTAGATCTTCTGTCTTCTCCTGTCCTTCATGTGTCAAGGAGGAAAAGGCTTTATGTTCTAAGTAACTAAATCAACAAAGCGTGTTACTTGGTGTGTGTTCCACAGGAAAGACCGACTGCTCTGTAGGGAGAAGGACTGACTATAGACACCATGTAAAGTCAATCGGATACTTTTCATAGGTTTTGAATGAGTAGACTTATGGCCTTAGTCAAATACTTAATAATAACTAATGCAGAGAATTTGTCTTTCTATGTGCTATTTTGGAGAAAATTATTGTTCAAAATTATCAGATGAAATTTGTCCAAAATATACAATTCATGTAATGCGTTGATTTATGAAATGACTGTTGTACTTTAAAGCTTTCGAAATAGCGAAGTGTCTTAAGTTTTGATCAGTTCAGGTCCCGCACTGATCACTGAAAACTGACCAGTCTGTTCCCTTGACATGAACCCAATCTAGCACATCTGGGACATCGTTTTGTTTCATCCACCAACGCCACATTAAACCAAAGACTATCCAGGAGTTGACTGATGCCTTAATACAGGTCTGGTTTATGCTACCTTATCGGAGAGCAGGCCGTGATCAAAGAAGATAGGCTCAGCTTTGTGGTACATAGGTTTATATGTTTTGGAACAGGATTCCTGAGCAAAAGGTAAAGAAATATGATGGCATTCCTAAAAGAGAAAGTGAAAGTTGTGCTAACCCCACCCACATACAGTGATTGACAGTTTCCTCTATACACACACTGATGCTGGGAAAACTGTTAATCACTGTATGTGGGCCGGGCAAGCATGACTTCCCCTGGCCTATCAGGATTTACTGTTTTTTTATTCAGAAATCCTGCTCCAAATAATATAACCCTATATATCACAGAGCTCCGCTTCTCCCCACTATCATATAATCCTATATATCACAGAGGTCCGCTTCTCCCCTCTATCATATGAACCCTATATATCACAGAGCTCAGCTTCTCTCCCTCTATCATATAACCCTTTATATCACAGAGCTCAGTTCCTCTATCATATAACCCTATATATCACAGAGCTCAGCTCCTCTCCTCTCTATCATATAACCCTATATATCACAGAGCTCAGCTTCTCTCCTCTACCATATAACCCTATATATCAGAGCTCAGCTTCTCTCTTCTCTATCATATAACCCTTTATATCACAGAGCTCAGCTCATCTCCTCTATAATATAACCCTATATATCACAGAGCTCAGCTCCTCTCCTATATAATATAACCCTATATATCAGAGCTCAGCTTATCTCCCCTATCATATAACCCTATATATCACAGAGCTCAGCTCCTCTCCTCTATCATATAACCCTATATATCACAGAGCTCAGCTCCTCTCCTCTATCATATAACCCTATATATCACAGAGCTCAGCTTCTCTTTTACTGTCACATTCTGCTCTCAGATAGGACAGGATAACCCCCCTGACATGTTCATGGGAATACCCCTTTAAGAGCATATTCCAGCTCCCTGAACCATAGTGGCTGGGCATTTTCTTTAGCTATATGTGTATCTGTGTTGGACAAGCCCTTTAAAAGCTTGCTGTATTTGGTTCTATTATTGCGTTCAAAAAATTCATTCATTGAGTTCTGACTATTATAAGAAAATGTTAAGTAATTAATCTGCACTAAAAGAAACCTAACAGTGTTCCATGATGAAAGTTGGAGTTTTAAGATGTTCAGAACCCTTGTGGTCCATGCTGGGTTCTTCTATAACCCTGATGGCCAGCGTCTTACACGCACCACCTCTTAAAGTAATTACACTTTTTTTTATTACATTAATATTTAGGTTTTCTAAGAATTTTCCCCAATATTGTATTGAAATATAACCCTATGTTATCTTCCAGCAACCATCTACCTTTGCCCAGGCTCGCCATGTAATCCAGACAGAGGGCATAGGGTTGAGAGGTCTAAACAAAGGACTCACCGCCACTTTGGGTCGCCATGGAGTCTTCAATATGGTCTATTTTGGATTCTACTTCAATGTGAAGAATGCTATTCCGGTTAATAAGGTACCATGTCAACTTAATTTAAATTTTTACTGTTTATTAATATCATAACATTACTGTTTGATCATGTATGAATATACCAAGCTCTCATTTACGGGTCTAGTGACCCGGTGCCAGGAAGGGGTGAGGGCCGCATTATTTTAATTATTGATACGTGCCTGTCTCCAAGTTTGCATCTTGTGTCTTCATTTCGCCACTTTGCTGTGTACTAAGCAGAGCCGTTTTAACAGAATTATGGGCCCCTGGGCATAGCACTGCAGTGGGCCCTGCCAAATACATGCATCACACTTGGTTATGACTCGAGCCCTCCCTCCCCCAAGCACACCCATATTATCACGCCAATTATGTCTGGACACCGGCAGCCTACAAGACTTGGCAGGGAGTCTTTGGCTCCCTTCCCTCCACCATGGTTTTTAACTGTTTGCACATCCTAAAAACACTCAAACCGTTAAATAAGCAAAGCCAACCAAGGGATCCAAGGTATGTTACTTGTATTCCTGGGACATACACCACTCGGGGGCCCCTATACTTGTGGGGCCCCTGGGCAACTGCCTAGTGTGCCCAATGGAGAAGATGGCCATGGTACTACGCCTGCTTATAACCTGCTCATAACCCACCTTTTCAGACAATTGTATCATCCTTTTTTTTGCAGCTGGGTGTTTAACTGGGGGATTTGCCTTGGGGGTATCAATTTTACCTCGACATGAGAATTGTTTCTTCCTTTCCCTCATGAAAACACAACAGTTAGGTGTTGTGTATGTCCCATCTCCGACAAGTTATTCTTAACATGACCCCCTCATGTTATTCACTGCCGGTAGCATTCCATTCATAGGTTAGAAGAGATCGTAGATAGCACATTGAGAAATTGCTTAACAGACTATCAGTGAAATGTCAGACTTGCACACAGTTTTCAGGCTCGTCCGGTGACATTTTGTTATTTTATTTTTAGCATAAAACTGTCATTTTTTGGTAAAAAAACCCCAAAAAAACATTATATGGATCTAGCACTGCGCCATTCTCACTCTCCGCCAGTCTTCTGTTTTATTCCCATCCTGAATTGATTGGGACATCACCACTGCAGCCGCTGATTGGCGGCAGAGGTCGCATGCCATTCAATGGCATCACCGTTTAGAACGCTTAGGACATGTTCACACGCCGTTTTTGGACGATGTTTTCGGAGTGTTTCCTTGCCCAAAACCTCACCTGAAACACGCTTCTTCAGACGAGGTTTTTGACGAGGCCTTGATCAGGTTTTGGATCAGGTTTTCGACGAGGTTTTCACCCATACAAATGAATAGCCAGGACAAAAACCGCGCCAAAACCGCGCCAAAAAACGCGCCTACAAAGCACTTCAATAATTGACATGACACTTCTTTTTCATTGCTTCCAATGAAGCGTGTAAAAAACCTCGTCGTGTGTGAACTACAACGAGGTTTTAGGACATGTTCACACGGCGTTTTTGGACGAGGTTTTCGGAGTGTTTTCAAAATCTCGTCCAAAAGGCCCCAAGTTCATTTCATTGATTCCTATGTAAAACCTCGTTGTAGTACACACACGACGAGGTTTTTATACGCTTCTTTGGAAGCAATGAAAAAGAAGGGCATGTTCACACGACGGATTTGGCCATGGATTTCGACGCGGCCAAAACCTTGTTCAAATCGCGGCCAGTTTAGTAACATGGTTTCCTGTGGGAAACCGCGTTACTGTTCACACGCCGCGGGTTTGGAGCCGCGGCCTTGCCGCGCGTGTTTGAGAACTCTCCTGTCAATTCTTGACAGGGAGTCCTCAGTGCGGTGTTGCCGCGGTTGGTGCGCAGCTGGCACTGCGGTTTTCCCCCTGCCAATTAATTTGCATGGGGGCAAACCCTCGCCGCAAGCTGTGCCGCGACCACACCCAGCGCGCGTGCCGCAAACCCGCATCGGGAGACGCGAGGTTAGGACAAGGTTTTGGCCCTGTTCACACGACGGATTTGTCCATGGTTATGGGCGCGGGTTCCGACACGGTTTCTGCAGCCAAAACCACTGCCATATCGCGCCCAGTTTATTAACATGGTTTAATATTCACACGCCGCTGGTTTGGAGCCGCGGCCTTGCTGTGCGTGTTTGAGAGCTCTTCTGTCAATTCTGACAGGGAGTCCTCAGCGCGGCGGCCACGCGTGTCGCCTCAGGCTTCGCCCCCTGCCTACTAATTTGCATGGGGGCAAACCGTCTCCGCAAGCTGCGCCCCAAATCACGCCCAGCGCCTGCGCGCAAACCCGCGTCGGGAGACGCGAGTTTGCAGCAAGGTTAGGACAAGGTTTTGCCGCGGCCGAACCCGCGGCCAAACCCGTCGTGTGAACATGCCCTTTGGCCGCGGGGAACGAGGCCGAAGTGTCATGTCAATTCTTGAAGTGCGTTGTAGACACGGTTTAGGCGCGGTTTTGGCGTGTTTTCGGCGCGGTTTTCATCCTGACTATTTATTTGTATGGGTGAAAACCTCGTCGAAAACCTGATCCAAAACCTGAACAAAACCTCGTCAAAAACCTCGTCTGAGGAAGCGTGTTTCAGGCGAGGTTTTGACGTGGTTTGGACGAGGTTTTGGCCGAGGAAACGCTCCGAAAACCTCGTCCAAAACCTCGCCCAAAAACGCAGTGTGAACATACCCTGAGGGCTTGTTCACCCGGAGTTTACACTCCGTGTTACAATCGCTTTTAGGATCTGTCTTGGACGGACCCAGACACGCATCACAAAAGCGTATGTTCACACGGACACACGACGCCGTGTGAACATACCCTAAGGCTAGGTCTACACAGCATAGCTTTACCGTTGAAAATCTAACGGTACACTGTGCTGCATAGACAGCAATGAAAAATCTGTGCTGTAGTCTATACAGCACGGATTTTTACCGTCGGGTTTAAAATCCAGCGGAGTATGCAACATGTATTTTCCGCCGGATTCTGCTCGGATTTGCCGTTGGCCCCGTACTTTTGCGCAAATCTGTGCCAAAAATTGTGGTCCTGCCGCAGTCCAGAAATATCAAAATGCTGCCGGATTTTGGACGGCATTTTGACATCTGCTGTGTGGACTTAGCCTAACATAAGGTAAAGCCTCCCATCTGTCAAACTTTTGGAAAGGGCTGTCATAAGCCCTAACCCCCCTTTGCAGCCTGGTTCCTGGGATTGTACTGTACAGCCAGATACAGAATCATAGAAGGGAAGGTGGAAATCTCTGATCTGCAGGGAGATATAGAAAAGATGTCTTCATCTATATAGTTTTCATTGCAATATTTTACCGAATTGGATCAAAAGAAAGGATGATATTTGGGGACGAGTTGTTGGGATTGTGTTGTGTGGTGTTCTCTATCCCCATAGAAAAGTGTTGCTGCTCCTTGTCGTATATGTGAGATCAGGATTGATAATAAATGTGAACAGGTTACTTCTCTACCTGCAGTTATTGCGACTATTGGCCTGCCTTACTGTAAAGAGGATTACAGTCCTCAGCTCTGTAGGCATGGTGGTGACATTGTTAGGGCATGTCCCCACGGAAGGGTTTTTGGACATTTTTTCCGACGGTTTGCGGTTTTACAAACCATCTGAAAACCTGAAACAAACTCTCTCCCATAGACTTCAATGGAAAAACCACCCAGCAGTCCCCACTGAACGGTTTTTCCACCGGGGGGTTTTTCAGACCACTGGCGGACCGCAAAACATTGAACGTGTTCATTCTTCCGACCGGTTTCTAGATGGAAAATTAACATTGGCGTTAATGTAAACCGTTTTTGGGCAGTTTTCGGTTTTTGCAAAGTAGAAAGATCCCAGCTATAGTGGGGGTGTTTTTGGAGGTCCTTTTGCAGTTTTTTAACGCAGGAAGGTCCTGCTAAGCACTTCAGTGTGACCGAGAGTCTATAAATCCTCTTTTTAGCCTAAACTAACCAAATTTTTATGCTCTTAACATGCACATGTGCTTAAAGTGAAAGTGAAAAAGTTGGCCTTTGTGCATCATTTTTAAATTGTGGATATAAAAAAAATCACATGGTTTCTTGCACCAATCAGGAATACTTTTGCACTCAGTACACTATTCAACTTGAAAAACAGTCCAAAAACCGCAGGAAAAACCAGGACAAAAACAGACAAAAAACAGCCCGGTTTTTGTGACAAAAAAAGTCCAAAAACCGCTTGAAATGGTTGGTTCCACTGAGGCAAAAACAGAGCTGTTATTGTCCTTTGCCGTGGGAACGCACTGCAAGGGACAAATACCGGTCGGCTTATGACGGTACTTGTCCGGTTTTGCGGCCTTCCCCACGGCCGCGGGGGGACCGGCTTTTCTCCGCGATGAGTGGAGAACAGCCCTCCCATTGAGGTGTTCATATTCCGTCCGGAAACCGGACGGAAGAATGAACATGCTTGACAATTCTTGAGCGGCCCGCGGGCGGAAAAACCGCCGGGCGGAAAACCCGTGCAGTGGGGACTGCTGCACAGGTTTTCCATAGAGCACCAGTGTGCTAATTTTCGGCCAGTTTTTCAGGCGGTCTGCAAAACCGCAAACCGCCTGCAAAAACCATCCGAAAACCCGTGCCGTGGGGACATGGGCTTAGGGCAGAGGACAAATACCGGTCGGTTTTTCCAACCGGAATTTGTCCTGTTTTAATGCCGTCCTCACATCCGCCGGGGAGAGGGGGCGGCTTTTCTCCACGATGAGTGGAGAAAAGCCCCTCCTTTTACATTGACAAGTTCATATTCCTTGCGAAAACCGGACGGAAGAATGTGCATGTTCAATGCTTTTGGGGACTGCTGCACGGTTTTCCATAGAAGCCCGTTGTGCTCGTTTGCGGCCGGTTTTTCAGAAGGTCTGCAAAACCGCAAACTGTCTGAAAAACCGACCGCAAACCCGTGCCGTGGGGACATGGCCTAATGTTCTGCAGCACATGCAGGGAACACATTCCCATCTGTGTCAATGATGGCAGGTTTCCTCTATAGCACATTCTACATAATGTGGCGGAGGGTGTGGCATACTTGCATTTTCCTCTGAAGTAGAAGAGTCAGATACGGAAGTGAATTGACTGTTTGCAGTCACAGAAAGAACATTTAATCCCAGGGACAATATTTTCCTTAGTGTTAACTAGAACTCGTCGCCCTGCATTGTTGACGGGTCTGTTTCCTGCTGACTTCTTGAATCTTCTGGGTGTCTCGGTGGCATGATTTAAATTGGGCATATGTTATATGTAGCCCTCACTGGTAGTAGCTCTGCTTTCCTGACATACTGTACCGTGTATTACTAAAGCTTCTCTGAAGCCCTCATAAGAAGAGTTTGACCTTGTATGGAAGTATGTGAAAAATGCCATGTTTAGTACATGCTGGCTCTCCATGAGGGTTGTTTGTGTTGGGGTTAGCTGGTTCCTACATATTAAATTTCAGTGTAAGTATATGTGTAGTGAAGAAAGTTAGCAGGTACGCTGTTATATTGTGGGTAGCACTTGATAATTGGTGATGAGGACCTTCCAGCATGAGGGCAGCATTTCCTACTGTGAGCAGACCTAGGTTATGTGCTGTCTAAATCTTCTGCAGAGCAATGTCGTTTAAAACTTACACAGGGGAATCGGGGACAGTCATAGATAGCATGGGACCCCTGTGAAAGAACTGCAGTCTATTAGCAGGTGGCAGTGAGCCCCCATACCTACTGGGCCCCTTTGCAACTGCATAGGTGATATATATGGCATATCTACCCCTGGGTCAAATAAAATAAATAGAAACGTTCGTTGTTAGCTTTGCTGGCAGGCATCAGACCGAGGTTCCTTGCGCCCCCCCGGAGAAATTTTGTTCGGAGTTCCCTCACTATACCTCTACAGAACATTCATTTTAGTGAAATCCTTGTTGTTCATATCAGACGCATAGGACAGATGATCAGCAAGGTTTATTAGGTTATCTACACAGTCAAGTCACATTATTATGACCACTTCCTACTGTTCAAGTTGGCAGCGCATAGCTCACGAAGAAAGTCCATGTGATGTGCTGGCATGGTGGGTATATAAGGTGGGTGGGGGAGTGTCTGCACACACATCCCTCATTGCTGTCATGAGTAAAAGGGGTGATTTATCACAGCTGAATGAAGGGTTGATTTTGGCTTTCAGGCCAAGGATGGCAGTACCCTGTTTCCCCCGAAAATAAGACAGTGTCTTATATTAATTTTTGCTCCTAAAGACGAGCGAAGACTTATTTTTAGGGGATGTTTTATTTTTCTATGAACAAGAATTCACATTTATTGTTGAACAAAAAATTCCCATGTATTAATATATTGTAGTGATTTCATCACAAACATCAGCAGACGCAGCCAAACTCTGAATTGCATAAAAAAAATGCACTAGGTCTTATTTTCGGGGAAACAGGGTATTTCTGAAACTGAGCACCACAAGCTGGTGGTGGCAGCGTTATGGTCTGGGGAATGTTTTCATGGCATTTTCTGTGCCCATTCAGACCAAAAACATCCTCAACCGATTTGGGTATGAATCCATCCTTACACATGCACCCATGCATGCTGATTGTCTTCCACGAGGAAGATTAGATCTTCTAGCAAGACAATGCGACATGTTACGTGGCTAGAAAAGCAAGACTTCCAAGTACTACCCTAGCCACCTAATCCTACAGGTTTGAATCTAATTGAGCATATGTGGTAGGGGTACTTTTGGTGAGCATTTTGCCACGTATTTGCGCTCTAATACAGACGAGATGCGCGCCGATATTACGGTAATCCATAGTTCTCATAGAGAACTATGGATTACGCCCCCTCTCCCCGCTCGTACAATTACTTGCGGCGAATACGTGCCGTGAGTAATGAATGTCAGTGGGGCCGGCGGGCTGCCGCCCACCCCCCGCGCCGCGGGAGTACACGTGTATTAGCGCGAGCTCCCAAAACACACGTACAGTACGCGCCGCAATACATCATGTGAACATAGCCTATGTATGAGTACATTACATATGGAAACATAGTTTGTGACAGTACTCAGTGTACCTGTTTTTCTCCTTTTGTGATTAAAGCAGTAATATGAGGCAATACTGTCCTATAAGAAGTTTTCATTTCGGTTTGTTGGCTTGGAATTCTTAAAACTCTCCACATCCATAGAGTTCAAAGACTATTGTGTATTTTTGGTTCCTTACTTACTGGTCATCTGGACGTAAATGCAGACATATAGGGCGACATGTATGAATGGGGCTGCACCAGTTTTCTGGTGTACTTTGAGCCAAAAAGAATGTATGAACAGGCGCACTCCAAACTTTGGCGCGATAAGTGCCTTTATAATGTGTCAGACATTTTTTTCAGACTTGTCATATTCGCTCTACACTGCCCTGTATGTATGACCTGCAGAAGAACAGACCAGGGTAAAGGTGGTGCCTGAGCCAGACTTGTGGTATTTGCTCTACACTGCCCTGTATGTATGACCTGCAGAAGAACAGCCAGACCAGGGTAAAGGTGGTGCCTGAGCCAGACTTGTGGTATTGGCTCTACACTGCCCTGTATGTATGACCTGCAGAAGAACAGACCAGGGTAAAGGTGGTGCCTGAACCAGACTTGTGGTATTGGCTCTACACTGCCCTGTATGTATGACCTGCAGAAGAACAGCCAGACCAGGGTAAAGGTGGTGCCTGAGCCAGACTTTTGGTATTGGCTCTACACTGCCCTGTATGTATGACCTGCAGAAGAACAGCCAGACCAGGGTAAAGGTGGTGCCTGAGCCAGACTTTTGGTATTGGCTCTACACTGCCCTGTATATATGACCTGCAGAAGAACAGACCAGGGTAAAGGTGTTGCCTGAGCCAGACTTGTGGTATTGGCTCTACACTGCTCTGTATGTATGACCTGCAGAAGAACAGACCAGAGTAAAGGTGGTGCCTGAGCCAGACTTTTGGTATTGGCTCTACACTGCCCTGTATGAGCTGCAGAATAACAGGTTCATACATTCTGGCGCAGTCCACACTGCCTTAAAGCAATTTAGAATTGGTCTATCAGCGCCAGAATTCATAGATATCGTCCAAAGTATCGAAGACCTATATAAGTCAAGCCCAACATCATAGCAGTTCTCATTTGGACTACTGCCCTTTATCAACACAACAGGGAGAACAGTATATAGATATTCCTTAAAGGAGACATGTCATCTTTAATAAAACTCCCAAAACACAATCAGTCAGTATATATATATATATTGGGGTAGGTTTGATCGTGACTGATTGTGTTTTGGGAGTCTTATTAAGATGACATATATAAAAATAATTATTTATTTTTATTCATATAGAGCAGTGTTCCTCAACTCCAGTTTTCAAAGCCCACCAATAGGTCATACTTTGAGGACTGGAGTTGAACACTGGTATAGAGGGAACCCATTTTAAAGGTGCCGGTCCCTTTATTATCACTCCTAGGCTCACAAGTGTTGGCAAAACCAATTAAGAGCACCCTGACACTACAGGCACCCAGTAGCATACTTCTAAACCTATTGTTATGATTCAAGTACTATATGCACCACCAGAGATGTTCTAGTATGCCACGTGGTGGTTAGCACCGAGCTTCCTACATCGAAGGGTGGCTAGGGTGCCTGACTATGGTTGTCAGTGTGTGCCACCGCCTGTGAGTGGCTGAACAGAGAGGTGTGAAGGTGAATGCCAGAGATCTGAATCCAAGATGGCACCTGCTCCCTGTGCTAGCAGTGTGGCCTCTGGCAAGGTAGAGAGCCGGTCTTTTTGTGTCTAGACCCTGTTTCCTTGTCTAATGTATGAATCCATTCAATGTTCATTGTCCATCCCTACTTTGTCTCAGTGGAGGTATATGTTTAATCACTTTATATCTTAAAGGGGTGTTGCAAGAGTTGAAAAAGCTTGTTTGTCTGTTGGGTCATGATTGAAAATAGAAGAAAAGGATAATAGTTACCTCCCAGTTGCTCACTTTCATCCCAGCTGTATCTGAACGTTCAAGTGACCGGTGTAGCCAGTCACTGGCCACAACGTCATGTGACCTCTGTGACCTTGTGTTAGGCTGCATTTGTCGCGTAAACGATGACCATTCACTGATTCAGTGGGGATGAGCGGACCGGCAGCCAGGACTCACCGGGAGCGTCCGGGAGGTTAGTATGATACTTTTCTTTATTTTTAGTCATGATGCAACTGACGAATGAGCTTTTCCAACTCTCGGAACACGTCTGTAAGTAACTCACAGTATGGCCCCTTTGATAAAAATTAAACAAAATGGGCAGATCTACTAAGCCCCTCCTGATTTATGTTCTATGTCTATTTTATGTTTAGAGATCCTTACTTAGTTCCATCATTGCTACTCCCTCATAAATTAATCCACCTGGGCAGGTAAGTATATCAATAACTGGATGTACATGTACACCACTATCAGGGGCGTAACTAGAGATGCCTAGGCTCCATAGCAAACTTTCGGATGGCCCCCTCCCGAACATTTACCGGGACCTCTTAAGTCATGCAGTTACTACATAACACAAGGAGTGATTACCTCACCATACATATCACCATCATACTGCTACCACATACATCCCACTATACCAAGTCCAACATTACCAATCACACTACTACATATGGACCTCAAATACCGCCAGAACAAGACCACAAATTACCACCACATAATGACTGAATAATACCCCTATACTTTTACTGAATAAAGATCAATATTACAGTGACCATATAGTGGTAAATACCAGTGTACACAGGTGCCCTACAAACTGTATGTTACCTCCATTCAGTGACCATATGTTATGTTCACTGCCGGCGGGCACAGGAGCAGCATTACCGGGGTGGCAGATTTGGTAGCAGCTGCCACGGGACCCAGGCCCCTTAAGTGCCCGGGACCCGTGGCAACTGCTACATATGCTACCCAGGTAGTTATGCCCCTGACCACTATTATGATTAGAAATCTGTCTTTCTCTATATGGATACACAAAAGCATCATTTTTTAAAAGATATTTCCAACAGGAACAATTGAGACAAGGAAAATCACCAACTCTTGGTGCCACCAAAATGATAGAATAGAATGTTTACTTTATACTATATTCAGTGTCGGACTGGGGTGCCTAGGGCCCACAGGTGGAGATGATTCAAGGAGCACACCAGTTGTTTCTGGGCCCACCGATGGAGTTTACTTTAGGGACCCACCCTGCAGGTACTATAAATGACTGTATCTGCCTCTTTTTCAGATGGTTTGCGGTTTTGCAGACCTTCTGAAAAACCGGCCACAAACGAGCAAAACGGGCTCCTATCGATAAACCGACCGGTATTTGTCCTATGCCGTGGGGATGAGCCCTTATACTCTGCCTCTTGCTTTTTGCCTCTTTCTATGCTTTTTTTTGCCTCTTCTGAGGATGTCTATGCAGTTAAAAAACAGCTCCAGGTCTACCGTGCCCAGGGGCCCAGCAGGAGTGTCTCCTATTCACCTGTGGGCTAGTCCAAGCCGACTATAACCTATTTTACCAGCTTGTCCTTCAAGCCACAGTCCCACTTGTAAGACATAGTGGGCATGTGAATGCATCATTATTGGGACCCCCTTGTTGAATATTTGGCCAGTGTTTTTTCAAGATATTGGCCACTGGACCAATTGTGGACCTAGAAGGAATCCTCTCAGAGGACACTTTAGGACAATAGGTTGAACCATACTATGTTTCTCTACAGGATGAGGACATAAGTCGACGTGGACCTCCTGGTTGTCATATTGATACAGTACATACCCTCCTGCTTGGTTTCTCTAATGTCCAGCAGAGGAAGTACATATTCCTACAGATAACAATCAGCAGATGGATCTCTTTGTAGGACACGCAGGCAGAAAGCAGCTTTGAAATCTTTTTATCAAACATGTAAGATGTTGAGTTGAGGGAAATAGACCGTAACTTAGCAAAAACAGACTTTTCAGATTTTTGTCTAAATTTTTCATTTGACATAGTCAAAAAATAGACGTCAGGGCAATTGCTGTGTTAATCATGTGGGAATCTGAAGCTTACACAGTTGCATAAAGGTGAAGAGTTATCCGGGGTCAAGTAGAGTTTGCAGTCAGTAGTTCACGGAGTCTCCACCCTTCTGAGAAAGTGGCATGTACAGCGAGCTGCGCTTACAGCAACCGCGCGCCTCCTGCCAACACCACATGCCAAACTAAATGTTGAATAATTAAGCCTAGCTACCAGAAGATGAATGTAAACCTGTTTTATTAACCATTACAGGGATCTCATTAATTTGACGGGCCGACTGTTGGAAGAAACTTTAAAGCTAAGAAATATGCGAAAAATATTAGTAATGTTCCCACGAGGTCTTTAAAAAGCCCCCGGGCCCAGCCCCAAGGAAAGCTTTATATCTGGCTCTCCTTCATGCAGGACAGAGGGGTGTTCAGAAAATGGAAACATTTTAGTCAGTGCATAACGAACATTTCTACTTGGATGTTAAAGGGGTTTTGCCCATCAAATGTTGACGTGGGACCCTCAAATGGGTATTTAAAACTTTTCAAAAAATTTGTCTTCAAAAAAAAAGTGAAGCCTCTGAGGCTAAGCAAAGAAGTAAAGGTTGATTGGCACCAGTCAAAAAGTAGGATAAAAAAATATTCCCTTAGTGCCCTTGTCTAGCTAAATAAGGGCAATTCGGGCCCCCGAAAGTGCAGCTACAGCTTACAGCCACTTGACCTGCTTTGCACACATGTTTGCTTATTGTATCTCCTTTTTTGTTTTAAAATTTGTTTCTTTAAAATTTAATTTTTTTTTTATCCTACTTTCGATGGGCCAATAACCTTTACGTCTTTGCTCTGGACTATTGCGTTACATGGGACGCAGATTTGAGCACAGTCCTGTTTACTACGCTACAGCTGAAACATAAGGAGGTGAGCTGGCTTTTCTTCTTTCTTAAAGTATGTGAGAGCTACCCCTTTTCCTTCATCCCCTTGGTTTTTACAGTTTACATTAGACAGCCAGGGTGACAAGAGTTACCAGGCCGCGTTTGCTTTTTGCACTTCTTTTGATGGCAGGGAACTGAACGAGTTTGAGGGCTGAGGGGAAAAATCCTGGTCGTTGTATAAAAAATCCATGGTTTAATTTAATTATCGAGTAAACATGCAGACGTCCCTGGCATCTTGCTCAACCCCCCCCCTTCCTTTTGCCTGTTCGTGAAAGGGAAAGAAGAAGGTGCCTGCTGAGTTATCCCTCCTGAGCAAAAAAGAGGGAGAAATAAAATGCAATTTTGCTTGGCCAATACAGTTTTTCCTGTGGGTTTTGCAAAAAAATGTTTGCTCAACTTCAGGACTGAAAATTTAAGAAAAATGCATGGGAGGTGGAGGATGACTATGGAGGAGGCATTGTTTTTTTTTTAAAAACCCGAAACCAAAGCCCTTTTTCAAGCCTCAAGAGGGGAGTATCAGCCTGTTAGGAGAGGAGCTCACTTCTTGGCAAAACCCCTTTCAGTATATTTGTAAAACAGTCAATGTATGGTTGAGTTAAAGAGGTTTTCTCACTGTGTAGTTTCACAGACCCACAGCCAGCTTTAGACTTGCTCATCCTGTTCTGGCTGTGGGTGGGTCTATGGCAGTGATTGACATATCAGCTCTGTTGTTCCTAGCTATTCCTGTTACATTCACATGACTGCAGGAAATGTATAAAGTGTAGTACACATGGCTACAGAGCACTAGAGTGAAAGCTTCTCATTTAGTTAAGTAAACAAAGTCTGTTGCTAGAAATAAAAGTCAATAGGGAGTGACTCACCATGGATGGACTGACTGACAGCAGCTTGGAGCAATGAGAGATAAGAGACAGGGAGAGGTGGTCGGTATCCAGAGAAACTTGTGTACTTTAATGGTATGTTCTATATTTACTTTAACGGACATATATAATGTCAGTGTTCTGCTTTAACTTGCATTGCCTTTTTTAAGTTCCCTAGCAAACACTCAAATTGCCTAATGTGATGTATCTTCTTGGAGAAAGTCTTTGTAGTTTTATAGATGGAAATGGCCAGGAACACTGCCATCGAGGGTCCAGAGGTTGCTGGAAGACATAGGGCCTGTGCCTTAGAAAGCTCAAAGACATTTTACATTGTGGTGATGAACTCGCTTCCAAATCATACACAGAAAAATTAAACCGTAAAGTACTTGATGGCACAAGGATGAAAAACCTAGAAAAGATTGTCAAAGGGGTTTTCTCACCATGCTGTATCACAGTCACAGGCAGCTTCAGAATCACAATGGCTGGTCAGGCTGTGGGGATTTCTATAGCAATGTTTAACATATTTAGCTACTCTATAACTAGCTGAGAAGATACACTGACATAAATGCAGGAGATTTAATCTGTGTAAACAAAGCTACAATGCCCCGAAGAGTAAAAATAATTGCTAATCTTATTAGAGATAAAGGCCGACATGTATGAAAACTGGCGAAAAATTAGATGCAATCCAGCAATTGCAGATACGGAGGGTGATCCTTTATTATATACAAAATATGGTTAAGTCTTTATTGGCATTTATGTTTTAAACATACTTTATTATTTTTAATATATACAAGGGATTAAAGATTGTGACGTAAGATGTACGTAGTACTGCTGTCATGGGGGCTGGCGCGGCCATCCCCCTGATGCCCGGGCTCTGGCGCTAGTTCACTTACCTTTCAACGCTCCTGTGCTCTCTGCTCCTGTCAGTCCCAGCCGCTGCACGCGTACCTGCTGTACGCCGGCCGCTGGTCCCATATATGGTACATGCCCCCTGCACTCTCTGCCAGATTGTTGGTGTGCGTTCAGTGTCTTTAGAGAGTGTTGGAGTCCGTATTGATCACCCGTGTACCAGTCCGTTCCGCTACGTTTCCTGACCTTGCCTGTTTGCCGTCTGCCCTGACCGTCTGCCCGTCTCTGACCACGAACCTCTGCCGCCTGCCCTGACCTTCTGCCTGTCCCCGACTACGTCTCCGGATTAAGATTCTGTACCACGCACTACCCCAGCCGCTATTGCAAGCAAGTCACGTCAGGGGTAGCGACCTGGTAGCCTCACGCCGCAGCAAGTCCACCCCGCTTTGCGGCGGGCACCGGTGAAAACCGGGACCTACTTAGACTCCGCTCCCTGGCGTGCCTTAACTACCATCGCTTGCGGTGGTCCAGCAAATCCACCAATGCCTTACAACTACTTCCCCTATTTAAACAGGGCATTTGATAAGCGTTGTCGAGCTGTGAACAAGGGCAAGTGTTTGTGCCTGAAAAGCGTTGGCTATTCTGTGCCATTTTTTATACCCTCTGCACATTTTTGCATATAATAAAGGATCACCATCCGTATCTGCAATTGCTGGATTGCTTCTATTTTTTCGCCATTTCCGAGGATTTGTCCTGCGACTGGGGATTGGAGTCCGTGCAAAGTCTGCAGAGGAGGTTTATACGGGACTGCCCTGGTGTTAAGAAGCTGCAATCAAGGTGAGCCACAGATTGCTTGAAGCACTTTATATTCTTATTGCCATGTATGAAAGCTGTCTTGGTCTAAGACTTTTTGTTGCCCATAGCAACCAATCAGAGCGCCCCTTTCATTTCCTATAGTGCTCTTAAAAAATCAACGGGGCAACAAAGAAAGTCTTAGACCAAGACAGTTTACATACATGTGGCCCAAAGTCTTTGCTCCATCCCACTATGATTATGTCACTCCCTGCTCTCTGTCAGGAAGGGAGAAATGGATGGTAACCTAGAGACACTTGTGTGCACTCAAAGCAGATAAAATCTCTCTTATCTCCTGACCAGGGCAATATCAAAAGATCGATGTATTTAGAAAAAGTCTTTATTTACCGTTCTCTACATGTTGAAAGCTAAGCACTGTAGTGAGAAGACCCCTTAAAATGTCATGATATATTTGAAATAACAAAGGTCATAATCTTCCAGACTGTGGTAGTGTAATATGAGGCTGGATCATAAAGAAGCTAGACCGCTATGGTACCAATGGCTAAATACCAAGGAAGACAAGTAGCTCTTTGACCAGATTGGGCATGCTTGACCCTGCTTGGACAAGTAGATCTTTGACCAGATTGGGCATACATGACCCTGCTTGGACAAGTAGATCTTTGACCAGATTGGACATACTTGACCCTGCTTGGACAAGTAGATCTTTGACCAGATTGGGCATACGTAACTCTGCTTGGACAAGTAGATCTTTGACCAGATTGGGCATACGTGACTCTGCTTGGACAAGTAGATCTTTGACCAGATTGGGCATACTTGACCCTGCTTGGACAAGTAGATCTTTGACCAGATTGGGCATACTTGACCCTGCTTGGACAAGTAGATCTTTGACCCGACTGGGCATACTTGACCCTGCTTGGACAAGTAGATCTTTGACCCGATTGGGCATACTTGACCCTGCTTGGACAAGTAGATCTTTGACCAGATTGGGCAATTGTGACTCTGCTTGGACAAGTTAGATCTTTGACCAGATTGGGCATACGTGACCCTGCTTGGACAAGTAGATCTTTGACCAGATTGGGCATACGTGACTGTGCTTGGACAAGTAGATCTTTGACCAGATTGGGCATACTGGACCCTGCTTGGACAAGTAGATCTTTGACCAGTGTGGGGATTGTAGTCTTCGGTAGCAAAAACCACTGTTCACAGTGTACGTTTTTAAGTTTTGGCCTTTTATTCAGCCACCGATTATTTACAGCCAAGGAAAATGAAAATGCATACGGGCTTAACTTCAGCCCAACACAAAAAACCAATACATCAGTCCGTGTAGATTAAACTCACAGTCTCTGTAAGGCCAGGCAGTTCTTAGGTGTTTTCCCCCACATAGTCTCAGGGTTTGTGGTATCAGTGGAGGATAGGCTTGCTGCTCGAACATCCTCGTCTTGTCCCACTCTGGCAACTGCTGACTGAGAACCACCACCACACCCTTCCTCCAAACTTCCTGCTTAAGTAGGCCTCAAAAACCAGGCCTGGATGCATGGGTGCAATCACCAATCCCACTGCTCTTTGAATGCTCAGTAAAGCCTGACCCAGTAGTCGACTGCTATCTGCAGTCATACTAACAATAATCAAATGCCCAGTAAGATATCGATACTGACGTATCGGCTAACAGGCTTTACTTCACCGAGATCAGAAAAACCCTCGGTGACACGTAGTCGACCATCTATAAACGGCACCTCGTGCCTTCTCACAATACCCCCACCCTCGCACCTAAGCCGGGGGTTTTGGGCACCGTCTGCCACCAGACTGTGCACTCTTGAGGGAGGGCATCTGAGTTTCCCTGCTGCTATGCCCGGCCTTTGTTCTACTGTGAACGCAAAATCCTGCAGGCAAGAAACAGCGGGTAATACCCGGGCTTATTCCTTCTTCTCCCGATCCACATGACCAGTTGGGGCATGGTCGGTCACTTAGCCTGAATTTCCTTACCTAACAGGTAGTACTGAGGGAATCCAATGCACACATTTTATGGGACAGACATTCTTTCTCATATGATGCAATAATTACGTTCTGCATGGGGACAATTTCCTACTTAGGTAGATCACGGGTGCTATTCCCCATTTACTATCTTGAGGAACATAACGGCTCCCAATCCCACCTGCAGAGCGCATCTGGTTTGGACACAAATTCATGGGAGAGAAGGTCCGGGGCTACTAACAATGGTTGCTCTTACATAGGGCTGTTGAGCTCACTTGGAAAGCCCTCTCTGCCTCAGGGGACCATTTTATCATCGTTGACTTCGAGCTCTTGGTTAAGTCTAGATCATTGGGAACGGCTATTTCTGCAAAGCTTCGGACCAAAACCGTCTATAGTAGCCCACAATACCAAGAATACGCACTGACCTGCTTCTTGGTTGAGGGGGCGGGCCTCTTCTGGTCCGCCTACTTTATTCACATGGGCTTGATTTCCCCTCTCCCCACTATGTACCCATTTGGATATCTGGTTTCCTCAATCCCTAGGGCACACTTAGTTGGGCTTTATCTTAAACCCCGCCTTCCTTAAGGCATCTAGCACAGCCTGGACTTTCCCGAGGATGGCTCTCCCAGTCATGACTAAAGATCACTATGTCCATCTAGGTAGGCGGGCCGTGTATCTTCCTATGTGGCGCAGCACTTGAATCCATAGCCTCTGAAAGGTGGCGGGGGCCCCCTGCAACCCAAAACGGATTCTGACATAGATGTAAAATAACCCATCAGGAGTTTTGAGAAAGCAGGGTCTTCTCTTTAGCTTCCCTTTGAGAGGGGATCTGCCAATACCCTTGGTGAGGGTCAAGTGTGCTAATATACCTCCGGCCGGACCTACACTGCTTGATTAATTCATCTACCCGGAGCATAGCGGTAGGGCATCCACTGTGGATACTTCATTGAGTCTGCGAATAAGCGTTGCAGAATCTCCATTCTCCGTTTGGCTTTGGCACTAGACTATGGGCTGGACCATCGCAACTCTTGGACCTCTAGATCCTACCCTGTACTTCTAGCCACTATTTTCTGCAACCTCTTTGGAAATGACTCCCGGCGGGCCTTGGGCGTACTCTTATAGGGCTTGCAGGTTTACTCTCAACATTGGGGGTATGTGAGGATCTCTGGCTCTATCACATGGGTACGGCCAGGGGTTTACTCGGGAACAGGTCTGATTCTTCTGCAGCAGTTCCCTACATTGTTGCTTTTGGGAGGGGATAGGGTCTCAGAGAATTTTTACGGCTTCTATGCGGCCTCTGTTTTGGTACACCAAGCAAGCACCTCAGGAGGCTTCTTCTCCTTCAGGGTTTTATCAATTTCGTGGTTAAATCTGAAAGGGTTTTCCTCTTTCCTGGATGGTGGACCTTATTATTCACTCATCCCAACCTTTTCAACTATCTCGTGGGGGCCCTGACACTTAGCGAGAAATTTGCTTTCAATGGTGGCGGTACTAATACTAGTTCCCTGTTCCCGGGTTTAAAGTGCCTGCTTTATCTGGCCGGAACCTATTATAGACTCGGGCCTGCGCTTCTTGTGCTTGAGAAGATGACTCCTTGACAATCGGAATCACCTGGACATCCTCTCCTGCAGTTGGGCCACATGACCACTACGCTCCTATCAGGGGTGACCTCACTATCCAAAGTTTCCTTGGCCACATCCTATAGAGTCTCTAGGATGTCTCCCATACAAAAGTCATAAGGGTGAGAACCCTGTGGAGGACTGAGGGTACCTATCTATGAGATCAGCAGGTATGGTAAGTGGAGTCCCAATTCCCGCCCACATTCCTTCTCTACCACTTTCCTCAGCATGAGCCTTAAAGGGTCTTGTTAAACGCTCAAACGAGACCGTTACCGTATGAGGATGGTAGACTGAAGTGCGCAGCCTGAGTCAAAACTTTCATACACCTTACACAGCTCCCTTCATTACTCTTCAGAAATGAATGGTGTTCACATGATCCGTTAAGATCTCCTTGGGAAATTCGCTAGTGCGGGAGAATACATAGAACAAGCTCACGTGCAATAATACGGGATGAGGGGTTCCTGGAGAGGGGATGGCCTTGGGGTAAACGGGGGTGGGTAATCAAACAATGACCAGGAGTGTACTGGTGACCTCTCGCTGACTTTAACAATGGCCCTACCAGATCCATCGCTATCCTATCAAAAGGGACCTCAATGATTGGTAGCGGAACCAGAGGGCTACGGAAAGGTGCTAAGGGGGATGTGACCTGGCAGGTGGGACACGATTGGCAGAAATCCAAAATCTACCGGGTAAACCCTGGCCATTTGAAACGCTGTGAGTATCATCTCGAGCGTTTTGTTCTGCACCCTAATGCCCCTAGAACATGGGGTGTGGGGCCATATCCAGGACCCATTCGCCTATAGGGACCCGGAACCAATAAATGCTCTACCACCTCATCCCGGATTTTGGTGACCTCGATACAACAGGTCTTGATTAGGGCAAAATGGGAAAACCGACTCTCGGCCGCCCCCAAAAACACCTGGGGTATCGTGAGAACCGTCACATTTTCCAGGGCCCCTTTTAGGGTCAAGTCCTGATGTTGGGCGGTGCCAAAAATTTTGTCTCGATACCTTCAACTCGAGGACTGGCTCGTCCGATGTGGAACTCTTCCTCTTATCTACCACCAGGGGACTGAAATAAGTGGAACTCTGGAATTTGTCTCATGTTCCCCCATCAGCGGCCTGGTTCCAGGCCCAGTGTGGGACTTGGCACAGAGACGGTTTTCGACACAGGTCCAGAACAGAGGACAGTCACGGCACAATCACATCGGGCAATAGACCATGCACCACTCCAACATTGTGTGACAGGGTACCCCAGCCTGTCTCAAGTTTAACCTGGGCCAATGGGTAAACCCTTGATGTCCCCGTGGATTACAGTGACCCCTTATTTTTTCACCCAGGGGACCTAACAACATATGGGAGCGAGAGGCCGAATGTGAGTGTACTAAACTCCCGAGTTCCAGTATTCTGAGACATGGTGCCATTCACTTGTACTGTTTACACATATGGGGTTCTCCTACATGGTTGAACACAGCGGCAGCACGCTGGATGTGCAAAGAGGGAACTGTGGCGGATTGCAGTGCAGTCCATGGGCTCCGTCGGTTGAGGGGGAACTCTGACGCCGATTAATGTCCCGGTCCCCGACCTTCTCCAGCCCACACCAATATCTATGGTCATTCCTTTTGGCACCGGGTCTGGGCCTCTCCTGGCCTTGGCGCGACCCTCCCGGGGAGTCTTGGCTCCTGGTTCCTGTACGTCCCAGTCTCATCCGGCCCTCCCAGTACAGGAGATTCAGGTTCCCTGGAGCCCCCGCAGCGACCTCTCCATAGGTTGGAACCTTTCTACCAGTCCCCTAGGTCATCCCGCGTCTGCGGATCACCCTGCGCCACCCAGCATGCACAGAATGCCGGCAGCGAGTGCATTAAAGCGGTCCATAACCACCCGACTCCACCATTTGCGGTTGGGGAACATATCTCAGCTGCAGCCATTTTGGAAAAGATGTTAATAAGTCAAATAGCTGCGACCTCGGAGGTTTGCCTTAACTGTATGCCCACTGGTGTCACCCTCTGAGCACGGGGGACGCTAACGTTAAAACCCCAAGACGCAGCCTGGATCTCGGCTTTTAGTTTGGAATATTCCTTAGCGTCTGTTAAGGCGAGGTCGCGTAGTAGGCTTTTGGGGCTCCCCAGTAAGATAAGGGGCCAGCACCTCACAGCCCATTGCTCCGGTGGTAGTCCCTCCCGGTCAGTGACTCGTTCAACATCGGTGAGGATCGCATCGATGTCATTTCGGAGTCATATTCTGGAGGCTTCCCTGTATATGGTACTCCCTGGGCCGATGTGTCCCTCATCTCGTGTGACGGCGGAGCTGGTGTTTGCGGGCCCGCATGGCATCCACGTTAACATGGACCATCTGTTGCTATCAGCAGCTGGTCGTAGCTTGCTGCGCCTGGCGGGCTTCGTATGTGCCCTCTGCTTGCTGTATCTTGGCTTGTCTCTGTCGCCCTCTGCAAGGCTTCCCCATGAGCTTTCTGCTGCTGCGCTGTGGCTTACTGCTGCTGCAGATTCGCTTGAGACCAGGTGCTTAATCAGCTTCCTCCATATTCGCAGTTGTAGCTTGGCTCTGTGCTGCTTTGACAACAGGACATTAACACTTCGGATTCTGTGCCCGCATCCTCACCACTTGTGGGGGATGTAGCACAAACCCGGTAGCAAACAACACACTGTTCACAGTGTACGTTTTAAAGTCTCTTGGCCTTTATTCAGCCACCGATTATACTGCCCAAGGAAAAAGAAAAGTATACAGTCTTAACTTCAGCCAACACAAAAAAACAAATAAACAGTCCGTGTAGATACTCACAGTCTCTGTAAGGGCCAGCAGTTCTTAGGGTGTTTTCCACCCACCTAGATCAGGGTATGGGGGATCCAGTGGACGGAAGGCTGCAGCTTCGAACTTCATCGTCTTGTCCACGTCCAGGCAACTTCTGACTGGAGACACCACCACCACACCTATCCTCCAAACTTCCTGCCTTAAGTAGGCCTCAAAAACAGGCCTGGATGCCTGGGAGCAATCCACCACCTGCTCTTTGAATGCTCCAGTTAAAGCCTGCCCAGATGGACTGTATCCAAGCAGTGTCACTACTATAACAAAAACAATTGCCAGTACATATCGATAATGACGTGACGGCTAACAGGTTTAACATTCACCGAGATCAGAAACCTCGGGACACGTATTCGACCATCAATACGGCACCTCGTGCCTTCTCACACCAGATTGGGCATTACTTGACCCTGCTTGGAACAAGTAGATCTTTGACCAGATTGGGCATACGTGACCCTGCATGGACAGTAGATCTGTTGACCAGATTGGGCATACTTGACTCTGCTTGGGACTAGTAGATCTTTTGACCAGATGGGCAAAACTTGACCCTGCTTGGACAAGAGATCTTTGAACAGATTGGGCATACTTGACATGCTTGGACAAGTAGATCTTGACCAGATTGGGACCATACTTGACTCTGCTTGGACACAAGTAGATCTTTGACCTCAGATTGGGGCAACTTGACCCTGCTTGACAAGTAAGATTTTCCCCTATTGACCAGATTGGGCATCGTGACTATGTCATTGGACAAAGTAGATCTTTGACAGATTGGGATAGTGTACTCAGCTTGGACAAGTAGTCTTTGGGTCAGATTGGGCAAACGTGTCTCTGCTGGACAAGTAGATCTTTGAACAGATTGGGCATTACGTGACTCTTCTTGGACAAGTAGATCTTTGACCAGATTGGGATACATACTGGACCCTGCTTGGGACAAGTAGATCTTTGACCAGATTGGGCATACGTGACTTGCATTGGACACAGTAGATCTTTGACAGAATTGGACATTACAGGAACTCTTTCTGGACACCAATAAATCTTTGACCAGATTGGGCATACGTGACCCTGCTTGCGACCAGTAGATCTTGACCAGATTGGAGCATACGTGACCCTGTTTTGGACAAGTAAATCTTTGTCCAGATATTTGGGCATACGTGACCCGCTTGGACAAGAGTAGGATCTTTGACCAGATTTGCTTACATGACCTGTGGGTTGGCCATGGAGATCTGTTGACCAGATTGGGCATTACGTGACCATGCTTGGACAAGTAGATCTTTGACCAGATTGAGCATACGTGACCCTGTTTGGACAAGTAAATCTTTGACCAGATTGGGCATACGTGACCCTGCTTGGACAAGTAGATCTTTGACCAGATTGAGCATACTTGACCCTGTTTGGACAAGTAGATCTTTGACCAGATTGGGCACACGTGACTCTGCTTGGACTTCAAGAAATTGTGTCTTGCCCCAGAGAGGAACAAGAATAATTTTCTACACAAGTTTTAAAGTTGGTGGAAATTTTTTTTTTCCTCTAAATTTTTGAAACATTCCAACAACCTTTGTTCTTTTTTCATTACAGTGTTATCCAGCTTCTCTATATGACTCTCCATGGACTACTCCTCTTTTTTCTGTGACTTGGAAACCAGATATTGTTTTCTATGCAATGGAAATATTATACAGAAGTAGTACGAGCAATAGTTGTCTATTATGCTGTCTGTGCAATATTCCCTCCCTTGCAACAAAGGGCATTTAATATGCAGAGAGAAGCAAAGTAATGTTCATGTGTCATCAGTACATCCATTTCTGTAATATGACAGAGACATATTACATAATCACTAGAGTATACATTGCAGTTTATAGTATTTATCCTGGGAAAGGAAGTTCAAAACCAGTGGGGACCTATAGAAGGACAGCTGTTTCTCCCTCTTGGATCCCCCAATTGCCCGGTCTTTGGCCTTATGTAGTGTCAATGTGCAAGAAGGGAATACGACCTCACCTGACAAAATAGAACATTTTTCCTAATATCCCAAGACCTGTGTAGGAATGTACGGACATTTTCTGTTCTGTTACTCACTCGTTCCATCCAACATTGTTAAAAAGGTTGAACTTTCCTTTAAGTGTCATTAAAATTTCACAGCTGAAATATAAATCTTTTAGTAATTTTAGGTTACTTCATGTTACTTTTTTTATTCCTATAGATAGCTGCTTTCAATATGTAACACATAAGAAGTATTACAAGACAAACATGGCAAATGATTAAAGGGGTTGTCTCACTACACTGATTCATCTCACCTCAGTCCTTTTTTCTTGGTTTCATTTTGAATCCAGGAGCGTGTTTACTGGCTTCCACTAGGCTGCAGTAGAGCAGGTCTGTAGCTATAGCAACAGTGCTGGCAGGCCTATCAGGAGAGATCAAAACAGGGCTGTAGCTATAGTGACCTGAGGAAGCTGAGCCAGCCCATACAGAGGGATATCTAGGAATAGGTTGGACACATATTGCAAAGTGACTTTTTTTTTGCAAGATCTTTAACATACAAAGCAGCAATCCTTGTAGTGAGACAGTCCCTTTAAATATTTCCACTGTGCCATCCAATAAGTGAATGGGTCTCAGCTGCAATACCTAACACAGCCCATTGGATAGAGTGGTGCTAGTTCTGGAACAAAGTAGCCATTTTTTTATGTATTTATTTCCTCAAGTCCTATAAACTGTGGGCAATTGTAAAATGTCATTTAGGGGGAACGTTTTCCTTTTAAGTTTGATCTGTCCCGTAATAACCAGGAGCATGTAGACAAAATGTGTTCTGGAACATGGCAAAAATTTGCTTAACTTCATTACCAATTGCTTCTAGGTACACAGCAGCTGTATACAGGAATTCTCACTGCTGCCATTCAGTCAGTGAATCACTCCTTGCATTCCTATGGGGTTCAAAGTCAGTCTCCTAGGAATGCATGGAGAGACAGAATTCCTGGCATCAAAATCATAGTGTCTTTCAGTTAATCAGAGAGCAGGTTATGTGACCTAACTGTTGCATCAGCCAGAATTCTGTATGTAGCTGCAGGTAAGCAAAATTACCGGCACTACTGAGTACCTAAAAGCAATTTCCAATGAAGTTAAAGGGGTTTTGCTACGATCTCATTTCATACCTCCTCCATCCAGCTCTTTAGCTCTGTGTGCTTAGAAGGGGGCGTGTGTGATTTGTTTGAATTGCATATGATGTGACCCAGCAGATTGACATCACCAGGTCTTTCCTCTCTGTAGTCAAAGAAAGGTCTGTTTATGTTAAAGCATTGTGAGTTAGCAGAGAGGTAAAGTTTTTGCCTCCAGGAACAAGGTTCATAGGTTCAATCCCTGCAGGAACCAACTGTGTTTTGTTTTTTTTTTCTCTTTATCAATGCACGACCTATTGGGTTTCTTTTTTTTTTTTTGCACTGTTGACAAATTTTACTAAGGGTAAAGGACGGAAGTAGAGTGAAGCACCTGGGGTTTTTAACACTTGTAGCTGCCTGAGAGGAGGGGGTTGTTTCTGAGCATGTGCGACAGGACTAAGGAGCTCTAGCCCTGGTGTATCCCCTGGGAAAGCTGTAAAAAATGGATCACTAAAGGAGCAGCAAAGAAAAACGTGCAAAATTTTTTTAATAAAATGAATGGTGAAAATGTTTTTTTTCATTTGAAAGTTCCCACGTCAATTTTACTTCGGGGCCCAAAACCCCCTTTAAGAAAAAAAAAAAAAATTTTTAAAACTGGAGTGGTCTTTTAAGTCGTATGACTTGCCTGGGTTATCTCATATCTATACTGAATCACACCACTTTTTTGTACCTATATGTTTAGCAAAATATGTGAGGCTTTGGTACATACATATGTATCTATGGTATCTATCTATACTGGATGTGTCAAGAGCCTTAAGGTGATTGTCCAAGCAGAATCCAACTTTTGCCTGGAGTGAAAGCACCCAACACACCTGTAATACAGTGCTTTCCTGTTATTCACCAATCCAAAAATCCATGGAGTCTTCTTACTTGCTGCATACCCATGTCCCAAATACAGGAGTCCTCTCCTGCACAGGTACCTGGATGGGTTGTGACAAAACCCTGCCCCTTTAAACCCCCTAAAAGTTTCAAAAGAAGCCCTTTAATCAAAAATCCCATAGTTTGGTAATCAGAAGCAGGTAATTATCATTTGAAAGGGTCATTTGGCTTCTCCACACCACTGGATTTTTAGCTTTCTACAGAGGGTCTTTGTCTTCATATATATGACCTAGACCATTTTCAGCTTTATGAGCTGCCTGTTAGATGTGATATTTGCATGTAAAAATTTGAGCGGATATTCTTAGTCCATGCTGTGGAAAAGATACCCCCTGTAAGGAGGGGCTTCAGAAAATGTTTAGGGGAAAGCAAAAATTGTATATTGAAAAATGATATGGGCAGGAAAAAAGGAATCCCCTTGACCTGTAGGTAAGAGGAATATTTCTACATGCTGTAGCATGAAAAACTTTTAGTGGCACTTCTTAAGCTGTCGAACACTTAAGGATCAGATTTACATGTCTTACCGAGGGTCTGGAGGCTTCTGAGAAGTGACAAATGACTGAAAAGCACTATCGGTTAATCCCATTTACTTCCATACACTCTTCAAGTGTGTGTTAGCCATCATAGCAAGGTCTAAAGTGTTTTCTAATAATTGATCCATCTGGTCACATATGGACAAATCTAAGCATCTGATCGGCTTCGACAATTTTCAAATTACTATAATTAATCAATTCTGGGCATCTCCAAGCCAGCAGATCTGTTGGGGGTTTTTGTATACAGCAAATTTGTATTTTAAAAAAATTTGGGTTTAAAAATTGGGTGACTGGTTTAGGGGGATCAGGGGCTCATTGTTTTGTGGTTAGTGGGTAGCCAAAAAACCCGGTTTTTTAAAAAAACCCCCAGGGAAAAACTACTGTTTAAAGCAAATGGTTCAGAAAGGTTTCAGAAGACAAGGTTCACCCCCCTCTTTTTGTGTTTTCGGCCAGTGTCTCCCCCCAATGTCAGTCCCCATAATTGGGATTTGAGGGCAGTTGGGTTTATGTTTTGCATCTCCTTTGGGTGGGAAAGGGGGTCCAAGTTGTGCCGTGGGAAAAAAAGGCAAAAATTGGGGGGGAGAATGGGCAAATTTTGGGTTTTTTGGCGGCAAAAATGTTACAGGGGAAACTTTTTTAGACGGGCTGGGTGGGGGCAAAGCAGTTTTAGTGGCTTAAAGGGGTGTTTTCCACCCCTAGGAAATAGGATATTTTCCCCTCAAAGTGTGTTTGGTGTTTAGTCCCCTTGAGACCTGATCCTATCGTGGGAACAGGCCCCCAAAAGTTACAGAGCAAACTGGAGAACTGGTCACACTTGCACGCGACTTTCCATTCTGTTGTATGGAGGTTCCAAGTGCACACTGTGCGTCGTGTTCGGCTCTGCTTGGAATTCCTATACAACAGAATGGAGAGCGGGCGTAAGTGCGACTTTTTTGATAATTACGTATTGGGTAGATTTGTACAGCTTCCTATACAGACAGTGTCTTAGTCTATGTTCACACGGGGTAATTTCGGCACGCATTTCGCGTCGTATTTTCGCTCTAATATGGGTGAGATGCGTGCTGAAATTACGGTAATCCATAGTTCTCATAGAGAACTATGGATTACACCTCCTCTCCCCGCTCATACAATACGATCGTATTGTACGTGCGGGGAGATAAGTGACATGTCAATTACTTGTGGCAAATGCGTGCCGTGAGTAATGCATGTCTATGGGGCCGGCGGGCTGCCGGCCCCCCCTGCGTCGCAGGAGTACACGGCGATCAACGCGACTCCCAAATTAGCCGACGTAATTGCGGCCGTACTGTACACGGTACCACGTACGCCGTGTGAACATAGCCTTATAGACAGATAAATCAGAGGTTAGTCTATCATTCAGCAGTTTAAGTTAAGTTTGCACACGGTGATACTTACATTAGTTAACATTATGCACTAGATTTGCTAAATGACACAATCTGCTCTGTTGCATTGCTTAGCCCTATTCATATAATTCATTATAAATTTAATATTAGGACATGTTAAAACACACTGTCATTTTGCATGAGGAATAAACCACGTCTCTAAATCCCGAGCCCCCTACCATGGAAATATTGGTTATAACAATATTATAGTTTCTCTCGGATCAGCTCTGAATCTTAATTCAATTCTGTGTGTCACTCATATCTTTATTGCAATGGAGCTCACAGTTGATGGTGAATAACTCAGATTGTTCCCCATTTTTTTCCTTACTGGGAGACTTTTACAGTCTGGTCTCAAGGCTACGCCCTCATATTAAGCAGTTGCAGCAGGTGTGCTACTGAGGATGTCTTGCAGGATAGAGATAGCATGGATGACCAGTCAAAATATAGTGAAGGGTCAATACTAGGAAGGCGAACAGAAACACCAGAATAGATCCAAGATGTAGCCAGACAAGGTGCAAGGTATATTTTCAAAGCAAGAACACGATCTGAGGCAAGGGCAGAGCAAGCTCTTCAGGTTCCCGAATACATGAATTTCAGCATGCTAGCTGTCAGATGGACATTATTCAGTCAACAGTTCAGCCCTGATTTACCAGTAAAATGCACATTTTGCTCTAACGTTATGTTTGAACCGTGTAAGCATGTAGCATCCATATGTATGGTGATACTATGTTTTTATCCTCTAAGACATTGTGTACGGATGGTTGGAGAAAAAAATTTAAATAGAGCATTTTTTTTCAAAGGAGTTCACCTTCTCTGTGGTGCTTAGTTATTTAGTTTATAAGTGTTGTGACGATCCACTCTCGTCTGGACGCCCTCCTGGACCGTCCTGGGGGTTACTTTAGCTCCTGGATCACCGCTTTCAGAAACGGAATGGCACTCAGACACAGGGCTTCAGTTTAAAACTGGCCTCAACCAGCTTTATTGAGGCACAGGAATAGAAAACAAAAACAAATCAAAACCTCAGCCGTCTGGCGACTAACTAAACAATGGTAGAGACCCTCTCTATCAATGGCCTCGGCCTATCGCCAAGCACCATAAATACTTTAGCCACACTGGGGTAAGACTTCTCTCCAAGCCTCCTGGGAACAAAGCCTCTCTCCAGCTCCTCTACTGCTCCACTCTCAGGCAGCAGACCACGCCCCCCAATCCTCTGGAGTAGGAGGCCTTTAATAGGTCTCCAGAGACCTACCCAATACCTGGGCTGGAACACAGGGACCTGGAACGTGGGAACAGCCACCCACCCATCTGCAGCTGTTTCGGGAAGGCCAGCCCCTAATGGCTGGACATTAGCCATACTACGTACAAGGGTCAGCAACCTAATGTTGCTGACCGACAATACCTGGCTTCCCCCACCAAGACCAGGCCCTCGGTGGCACGTTTCTACCAGGTCACTTGACATACGCCACCTAGTGGCAACACCATGCGACTACATAAGGTCACTCTGCCACAGTGTGTAAAAAGACATAAGTTCAGCCTGTTGTGCTATAGTGTTGACCCAGAGTAAAACAAAAAAAAAACATGAGGTAGAAGCCAATTTTCCTCATTTTAGAGAAAAAAATTCCTTCCCGACTCCAAGTCTGACACTCAGAAATCTCCAGAAGCCAACAACCCTTCTCCAGGGATTGGGCTCGTAGCAGTCCTGTTTTTAAAGTCTAGATGTCATGAGTCACACTGTTTGCCATAGCTGTGTCGCCAATGGCTGGAAATGTCCATTTATACCTTTTAACCATCAGTGCTATCCATGAAGGTCCATGAGTGGAGAATCCAAGTAGTTGCTAGATGACTGAGTCTTTACTCAAGTTTACTGAAGTGAAT
This sequence comes from Phyllomedusa bahiana, assembly GCA_025379985.1. Taxonomy (NCBI): domain Eukaryota; kingdom Metazoa; phylum Chordata; class Amphibia; order Anura; family Hylidae; genus Phyllomedusa; species Phyllomedusa bahiana. The sequence goes on from JAODAL010009373.1 coordinate 62,396, forward strand.
TCACATTTCAGGATTTTCCCTGGTTTGATGTCGAACCCATCTGCTTGTCATCAGTGCATTCTTTTGACACAAAACCGCATTCCTGCTCATTGGTTGGAGTACTGTTTTACACTGCATTTATCATACAGTAGTTTCCTGCATTCTCTGTATGTTTAGGCCTGTTCATGGGCCAGAGCTCAGCTCATGCATCGTGGATACTTTTTTTTGCATATCCTCCCTCTACTCCCTATACTGTTCTGGCCCCATATACATTGCATAAAGTGCTGCAATGCATTTTCTCACCAGTGTATGCCCATAAACCATCACAGACAGCACTGAGTCTTCCTTAGTTTTGTGTTCTCACACTACATAGATGTTTTAGCTTGGTTATTATGGAAAGCCCTAGAGTGCACTTAACGTTTAACTGCTGAACATTATATACTGGATTCTCTATGTTCACATTTGGGTATCTGTAATGACAACATCCAGAGAGGCAGCTCCCAGATCTAATATGATCCATATTATTTCTTAGTCAGTAAGAATTTCCAAAAAGTAATTACTCTGCTTTTAAAACATTTCACAGCAATAGAGGTTGTAGTAGATTAGAAAACGAGGCTACTTTTTATAGGCACAAACATCTTATCCAAGGGCCATGTCTGGTATTGCAATTCAACCTTTTTACTTAGGCTTAGAAAGACCTGTGGTGATGTACTATAAGTACGGTAAATATGCTCTTTCCAAAGATGAGGTAAACTAGGGACCTTTAGGGTATGTTCACACGGCTTATTTTGGGGTGCATTTCGCCACGTATTGCGAGCGTACTGCACTCTAATGCGAGCAAAATGTACCCCAATCATTACGGTAATCCACAGTTCTCATAGAGAACTATGGATTACGCCTCCTCTCCCCGGGCGTACAATGCGATCATATAAGATAATTGACGTAATTTATTCGTGGCGCTTTCGCACCGCGAGTAATGCATGTCTATGGGACCGGCGGGCTGCCCCCCACCCCCCTCACCAGCGCAACTCCCGAAGACCTGACTTAATTGCGGGGCGTACTGTACACCCCGCAGTTAAGCCATGTGAACATACCCTTAGTGATTCTCTTGCCTAAGGGCCCACATTCACCTTGTACCAGACCTGCTAAAGCACTTAGATAAAAATGCAAAGTTATTTATATAAGCGTACTGTGCTGTAGGAAGAATGATGCTCTAACGATTGCAGTACTGCTTCAAGGGGATAGAACATCATCATAAGTCACGTGGCAACATACAAAAGACTGGGGTGTAACATGCTGCATACCATCTGCAATTACTAAATCACCAAGTAAAGTGTACTGTGGAATACATAAAGGGAACCTGTCACATAGGTTATGCCCCTCTTTCTGAGGGCAGCACAAGCTAGTGTCAGACCTGCTGTTTCCAGTGCGGTTTCCCTTTATTCTGTAAGATGCAGCAGGTTTAGAGCATTTAAACCTCAAATATTTTTCATTAGCAGGTGTTAGCCCTGCCCACCAAAGGGTTGCCCCGCCCACTGACAGTTATTCACATGTTTCTACCTATTCAAAGTAATAGGTTTGTCAGTTGAGGTGGGTGGGGTTAGCCTCCGATTGGCCGGGTGTGAAAAAAACTGACACTCTGAAGGACTCTTCGAATGACTCTTCTGGCTGAAAACTGCAGATTTGAGCATTAAATACACGATAAACTCCTGCATCTTACAGAATAAGGGACACAGCGTGTGAAACGCATGTCTGACCAATATGCTTGTCTGTCCTCAGCAAGGGGGGGCATAACCTATGTGACAGGTTCTCTTTAAATTATCAAGCTGATGGGTGTTTACATCAGTAGACAGTCAGTGGCCATCCTCTTGATCTACAACCTGTTAATGAACGCTGCACCAAGGGAAAATCTTGTAGACAATAAATTAAAACACTACAAAGTAAAATTTTGACAAACTGTGGATTAACCCCATTCTCTTTAAAGCTACCTATATAAAAACAAGAAATAAAAAAAATCAGCACAAAAAATGGCAACTTATGTGATGAAGGCATTTCAATACAAATTTTGTATTTTATTAATCCTACATTACTAAAATGAGCCACAGAAACTTCTTTTGGTGGTTGTGCCAAACCATCAGGGTGTGCCCCACTTATGTGCCCAAGCTACAAGCATGCCCCTATACATATTTACACATTCCAATACCAGTAGAACACTATTAACTAAAGAAACTATCAAAAGGCACATAGGAATTTTTGAAAAAGCATTTCTGCTATTTAGGATTCATGAACATTTTTTGAGGTTCTTAGTTCACATTTTTGATCAAAACGGCTTAAGCCTGCCTCCCGATCTTCAAGGGGACCTCAAATGCAGGTGGGTTCCTACACTAACGTTTCCTCTCTTTAGGGCCTGTTCAGACCTCCATACTTCCAATAAATATCGGCATCGGTTACTCCTCTAAGTGCTCAGTTTAGTTACCTTCATTGATAACTGCTACAAAAACCCCTATAAAGTGTCGGACTCCGATGCCCCCGTAATATAAACAAAATATTACATGGCTCTAGGTACCAAAGCCATGGTTTTAGGATTCGCTTCTGATTTGTTAAGAGAAATGATATATTCCTCCAGTGGTTGTTATAAAATGTGTTACGTTAATCCATGTGTTTGAGGTTTTAAGAGTTTTATCTCTGTTTCCTAAATTGCTGGTAGATTTGGCAAACTTTCTCCATGGACGGCCATATTTGAAACCGTTATTTCGAATATGTAATGTTTGAATCTAAAAATTGAAAGCATTGCCATCTTGACCATTATGGGCCAAAACATAAACCTATTGGGCAAAACCACACACTATCGTATGCCTACTATAGAGCCCAAGGGAGCAGTGAGAATCAGTGTCTCATGCACCACCCCCTTGTTCTCTGCATTGAACATTTGCCCAGTGGCTCAGTTTTGCCCCAAACGTCCCCTTAATTGTTCTAACTTTAAAGGGGTGCCTCTCTACTAGGATTGCTGCTTTTTTTTGTTTAAAAAAAAGATCTTGCAAAAAAGTCACTTTGCATTATATTGCAGTAAACGCATCTACCTTTTCTGAGATATCCCCTCTTGTATGGGCTTGCAACAGTCCTAGTCGCTTATAGCTACAGGACCTGTTGATCTCTCCTGACAGGTCACCCAGACTGGATTGTATTGCGATAGCTACAGACCTGTGTGATACTCTGATAGGCTGCTAGCACTGGTTGCTTAGATACCAGGGTCCTGGCTTAACTGCAGCCTTAGTGGAAAGCATGTAAACACGCCATGATTTTTAAAATGAAAACAAGAAAACAGACTGAGGTGAGATGAATCAATGTAGTGAGACAACTAATTTAAACTTTTTTCCGTTTACTTTTTTCCCAGGGAGCATTGCACTGCTTATAAGTCTCCTTACACCTCTCCCTAGAGCTGCATTAAAGCTATCTTGGCTGGTGAGCCAGAAACTTATTTTTTACTGATGAGTGGCAAGCACACCAAAACAGCTGTCTACAGATTGGTGACTCTTCCTTATGGAGGAATATTCTGGCTTGGCTTAATTCTCCAGTCATGTTTCAAGGATCCTTAATTGACTGAAATGGAAGCTACCTCCATAGAGTGGTTATAAAGAATGACTGTTCTTAATCGTAGCTTCTTGACATTATTTTCAGTTTTCCAGGGGGGGAAAAATGCATTGCATGGCCCATAAGTCTCTGTAGACCTTTATGATGCTCTCCACAAGGAGAAACAATTCCCCATAGAGCAACCTTAAAGGGGTTGTCTCACTACAAAGAAATAGCTTTCAAAATGTAGGGAAACACTAAAATGATGACGTTTTCCAAAACATATTGCTTTGTTCATCTTTTTTTGTTAAGGACCTACAAGTGATTTTTATCACTTTCTGAGGGCTTTCTAGTTTCCATGTGGACACGACCTGTGTACTCTTCTCCCTGCTGTTTGTTCTATCTGATAGCAAGGAGTGAAGTCATCAACCACAGGTGGCAGCAAGTAGTGAGAGCTTGTGTGTTATCTGATCTTTTCAGAAAATAAGACAGTAATTACTCTAATGTTTTACATTAGCTCGAAGCATTCTCTGCCATTTCGGTAAGAAGGTAATTTAGCTTAATTTAGGACTGATAAACAGTGAAATCTGAATACACGGGAGTCATATGCTAATTACAAACAGCTTGACCAGGAAGTGATAGAGCAAAGCAGCATTATTTCATTCATGCATCCTATGAAATTATGAGATGAGACAACCCCTTTAAGTGAGAAAAAGTGAAGGAGAGAGAACAATCTGTACCTTGATCTCTACGATTTTTGGTTGGATACTCCTATATCATTGGAACTGAATTCAAGAATGTAAAAGGTTGAGGAAAATAATAAACATCTGTTTAGGTCACAGGTCACTGCATTAAAATGTCACTTCTGGGAGTAGTTTGCATCTGCGGCAGACCCTGCCAGGCCTTTGTGCCAATTATCACAGTCGTTCCTGGACTTTGAACTATAGATTAGTGTTTGACGTACCTGGGAAGGTGGTTCTCTGGGCCACTGACATGGTATGCCATTGGTTTCTCATGTCCTCATCTAAATGCATGGTTTAAATGGCGTTTTCTACCCAGCACCCCATAAGCCAGTGACTCTTCGGAGAGCAAAGAAGAGGATCTTGTTTCTAAGAAGTACTTGTAGGAACTTGCATCCGGGAACTATTGCACTCCATACTTAGGGGCTGTCGTATCACAGGCAGTCTGAACTTCCAGATGTGAGAGAACCGTCTTAGCGTCGAGCTGTCAGCAACCTTAAACTGGGCATTAAATTTGCATCCCAATTAAAGCTGTTTGCAGGTCATTTTTGCCAAAAAACAAAAAAGTCTTTGAGCGGGTGGGGGGGGGGGGGGGGCGTCACTGATGGGATCGGCATGTGTGATTTGGAAGTCAGCAAATACTGAGTCGTTTTTCATATGCTCGGCCGGCCTCAGCAGACCATAGAGAAGCTAAACCCTAGGCTCTGTTTACTATAAACCCTCTAGCCTCTGAAACGCCATAAAAATGGCACCGACCGCCCATCTGTCTCTGCAATCAGAGATTTTGCAAACTGTGATTAGCTAAATTAACCCTGACAGCGTCAGTCATGGCAGACATTGGCAGACACTCCAGTCTTAGGCCACTGCCCTTAAAAGGGCTCTCTAGTTTAGAAAATCCATTTTTATATTCTATAATAGGGAATTTGGAGCTAATAGAAGGGCATCTTCTATTCAGGACCCTTTTTCTCGTGGGCAGGGTGGAGTTTGCCTTCAAAAAGCATCTTCTGCTCTAGAGGACCTGTCCAGTGTAGCATTAAACATTGTCTTAAAGGGGTTTTCTCACTATATTATATTTAACCCCTTAAGGACCCAGCCTGTTTTGGCCTTCCTGACCCAGCCCTATTTTTGAAATCTGGCCATATGTCACTTTTTGTGTGAATAACTTTTTGACACTCTTTAACTAGTCATGTGATTCAGAGATTGGTTTTTTCTCGTGTGACACATTGTGCTCTTTAATGTCTAGTAAGAAAATTTTTATCCATACAATCCTTGTTTGTTTGTGAAAAATATCACAATTTCATGAAATAATTTGGATAAATTTGCGATCTTTTTGCATAAGGTGCAAGATTTTCTGCGTGCAAGTACAGATAATTATTCCCCACAAAATAGTTTATAACTAGCAATCTTCCATATGTCCACTATAGGTTGGCATCATTTTTTTAAATGTCTTTTTTTTTTTTTACGACATTAGGGGCTAGAAATTTGTAGTAATTTCCTCACATTTTCAAGAAAATTTGCAATATACATTTTTTTTAGGGGACCACTCCAGTTCTGAGTTGGCTTTGTGCGGGCATGCATGTTAGATACCCCATATGTGACACCTTCTGAGAATCTAGACCCCTTATGGATTTACATACCACTATTAGGTAAGTTTGATAACCATTTAGATATTTCACAGAAATTAAAAGCAAAGTGGGGTGAAATCTTCATAAATTTCACTTTTTTGCCAGATTTTCCAATTTTCTATCCATTTATCTTCTGGAATACAGTAAATGTGTCTAGGTAATTGCAACTTTAATATCAATTCCCCCAGGTCTGCCATTTTTAAGATAATACACATATGTGGCCCACCTAGTGCATTTTTTGCTCACCCATATGCACCAGAATAGGAGGAGCCTCCCTACTATACTCTAGGGTCTTCATTTTCAATACGATTTTATTAGGCGCCATTTAGGTGTGGGGACACCTAATGCTAAATCTTAATAAACCCACCCCTAAATAGATCCGCATATTGGAAATACACCCCTTAAAGGAATTATATCCAGGGGAAGCATTGAGTATTTAGACCCACACGTGATTCAACAATTTTTTTTGCTTAAGGCATGTGAATATGAAAAAAAAAACATTTTTTTCCCAATATTTGCATATTTAGCTTAATATGTTTCATATATACCATGGTATCCTGGAAAAAAAAAAACCTAAACTTTTGTTAAGCTAATTTCTTCAAGTCCAGGCATATACCCTACATGTGGGGTGTAAACTGATGTTTGGGCGATAGCAGGGGCGTATTAAGGGAACGGGAGCTCTATTTGGCTTTTGAGTGAAACGCCAGTATTTGGTTGGGGCCATGTAGCATTGCAAAGCCCCCCAAAAGTAGAAGAACAGGCGAAACCTTAGAAGTCGCCCATTTTTGGATTCTACACCATCAGGGATTCTATCTAGGGGTTGATGTATCTGTGCTTTTTGGATTGCACAGGTGTTCCATTAGTTTGTTTTTTTAGATTGGGCAATGAAATGGGGGGAAATTCGCAGTTCGGTCATTGATTTTTGAGTTTCAATTTTTACAGCATTTCGCCGTGCAGTGTAAATGTGTGATAAAACTTTACTTTGGGGGTCGGTACAAATTACAATGTATAGATTTTATATATGTTTTTTCTGTTTTATTACTTTTACACAGTAAGAAATAGTCTATAAATATCAAAATTTGCGTTTTTATGTGTTATTCGGACAGCCATTACCTTTTTAAGTTTGCTGTGTGCAGAGCTGTGTTTGGGCTTGTTTCTTGCGGGATGAGTTAGAAGTTTTTATTTTGGTACCATTTTCGGTGCTATGTATGCTATGTTACACTTTTTATTAAGGTTTGTGGAGATGTTTTGAAACAATATACAGAATCTTGGTAGTGTTTTTATTTTTTTTTTTTTATAGCGGTCTCTGTACGTTGATTTGACATGGAAGCTTTTACTCAGCAGGTCAATTCGATTACGACCGATACCCAATTTGTTTATTTTTTTTATGTTTTACTGCTTGTATACAATAATATACCTACTTGTTTATTCAACAGGAAAATTCAGTTTTGGCTTCGCTTAGTACGAGAAAGCCATTGCTTTTAATCTTTTCTGTGCTTGGAGCTGTGTTGGGCTTGTTTTTGCGAGATGAGTTGACGCGATCGTTTTGGTATTAGTATCCATTTTTTGGAGGGGTCAGGCTTTGTGTGCGCTTTTTTATTCCTTTTTTTGGTCGGCAGGGTGTATGATAATAGTATGCATTCAGAGTGTGTTGTGGTTTTTTGATCAGGGCTCACCATGCAGTATCCGTGATAATTTAGCTTTACTTCTTTGGGGTCGCTACCGATTATGGCGATACCTTTTATATAGTTTTTTTTTAAGCTGAAGCATTAAAAATAAAAAAGAAAGTGTTTTTAGGTTGTAAAACAATTTTTATGGCATCGCTTATCTTCTGAGTGCTGTACATTTTCTTATTTTTCGTATTTAGAGCTGTTTGAGGATTTTTTTTAGGCGGGGATGACTGAGTTTTAATTGGTACAACTTTGGCGTTTCTAGGGTTTTTGATAGCTTTTTATTACATTTTATTGTGCTGCGGGGATGAACAATACTAATCGTATTTACTGGGTGATTGTTTTTTTGGTTTTTTTTTTTTTCTAGCGTTCACGTACGGGTTAATTAACATTGACAGATTTTCTTGGGCAGGTTCGATACGACGCGGCGGGCGTTACCACATAATATCGGGTACTTTATTTATTTTTTGATCATTTTTTGGGGCTATTGGCATCTTGTTGTTTATGGGGAAAAGTGGCGGTTTTGTACGTATTTTTATTTTAATTTTTTTGTGGTTTGTGTTTGTACATGTTTTTCACTTTTTTTTATCTTTTTCACTTATATTTTTGTCCTTTTCCCATAGGGGATATTGAAATGAGTGAATCTTTAGATTCTCATTCAATAGGATCAGTGGCATAGCTTGTTGCTATGACTGGTTTCTCATGTAACTGTCAGTCACGATGCCCGGGGGCATGACCCAAGGGCACGGCGCCGGGCGTCGTGACGTCCATAGGACATCCGGGAAAGGCTTCTCTGCCTTCCGTGCTGTCTGTCAGAGGGAGGAGAGCTGCACGGATTCGCCGATCCGTGCGCTCTGCCGGACAGAGACGTCAGGAGGAGCGATCTCATACTGTTCTCTCTTATTATTGCGTCCCGATCGTCGTCGATAATTAAGGGAGTTAACCGCCCCCCCCCCCCCACCCGGAGCGATCCGGGGTTCGGGGCTGACGCTGCGGGATTGTCAGCTGTAATATACAGCTGACGCACCACGCGCCCTGACTGCGCGTACTAGACTCTAGAGTCTCGCGCGAATCTCCTGGACGTTATCCATAGTCCAGGTGTGAACCCCCAAAACCACCTGGACGTATGGATACGGCAAGGTCCTGAAGGGGTTTAAAATAAAATAATAAATTAATAAATAATATAGATATTATTATATATATATATTTATATATATATTTATAGATGATTATATAGATTATATACTAATATATATATATATATTTATATATATTTATATTAACATTATATCTAGTACAGATAATTGAAGACTTTTCTTAATACAGTGTTTTTGATTGACTTTTCTTTGGTCAAGAGTTCAGAAGATGGTATTTTGTTCTTCCTTTATAGTGACAAAGTTTATCTGGTTAAGAACTGTCAAGATGATTAAATCAGTTGTGGAACTTATCATTGTTACACTCCTTTATCCAATTAAATGCTCCTCCGATATTATATTATTATTATTGCTGCCGACAGTCGGAGCTCGAAAAATATGACCCACACTTTCCGTTTGAGACATGAATCTGCTTTAATCACAGTAAATTACATTCCAATAGAACTTTTTAATCACATGACTATTCTATCACTACATGATTGGTTAATTGGCGGTCGCTAAGAGACAAGTTATAATTTGCATGTATGTATGAAGCATTAGCTGATATGACACATTCCCAAACTCTCCTCTGTATCATCTGGGGAGAGGAGGAAGGCCTTGAATTTCTTGCTTTTAGCCGACACTGTATCTGTCTCAAGGAAAGCTGTGTGAGAAATATCTGATAGGTCGATAAGGATGTATAGCAGTAAAAGCAGTTTAAACAAACTATCTGATGAGCTTAATAAGAATATAATGATGAAACAGACTTTTGATGTTTTTTTTCCTTAAATTACCAACTTGATAAGACCATCTCTCTCTTATCTCTCATTGCTCTAAGCTGCTGTCAGTCACTCAATTCATCCATTGTGGGTCACCTCCTGCAGACTCTTATCTCTAGCTATGGAATTTGAAAGCTTATCATTTAGCTAAGTCAACACTCTTTAGAGCTTTACAGCCTGGCATGAGTGAAAGAGATTTATGAAGTGTAACAGGAAGAGTTAGGAACAGCAGAGCTGATGTGTCAATCACTGCTATAGACCCACCCACAGCCTGAACAACATGTGTTATTCTAAAGCTGTCTTTGGCTCTGTGAAAATGCATAGTGAGATAACCAATTTAAATAGGAACTTTGCAATGTTTTATTTCTCCCGTAGTGGCGCTGCAGGGAAAACACTTCCTCACAGTACATCCGATCGCTAGGAGGCCCTTTAAATAAGTAGGGTTTTCCAAGGCGAAACGACCCCTTTTATGAACCTCATAAAATCTACAGTAACGAATGACAAGCTGTACTTATTGATGGTGCATTGTAATAACTATAACAATTTGGAGTCATTTATATAAAAGTATTAAATAAGTCTGGGCCAACCTCAGATAAATTCCTTAAATCAAAATTACAGTATCACACAGTAGGCACTAAAACTCATGCAAGTATCGAACGTATGGAATATTTAAAATGCATTACTGCTATTCTTTGTACATTTATAAGACCAAGATTTTTAGTGTACGGTTTGATCAAATTGGAAGTGCTGACCTACAGCGTTAAGGTAACCTTATCAGGTGGGTTTCTAACTCTGTTTCATTGTTGGGTCAAAGCTGCTGTATATTAAAGGGGCTGTATCAATTCATTAAATGGTCTTCAGAATAAGGCGACAGTGGAAACAAGCAACTTTGCAATTGGATGTAATTAGCAAAGCTGTCTTGTTTTCTGTAAACACTGTTCCCCAGTGCCGGTCGGATTCCACCTCCTTTCATTTCATTGGTTGATGGCTCTACTAATTTACATTCTGTCTGGCCCCCGGTCGTATTCACGGGAGCGTGCATTCCTGCCTCTCTCACTCAGAATAAGGGTCCGGCAACAATTTCACTCTGCACAGCCAGCAGCTGCACAGTAACACTGCAGCTGCATCTACAATCAGAAAACAGCAGAATTGTGCTTCGGTGCCTAAGTGTAAACATAGACGGAGCATTAGGCTGCCTCTCTCACACAGAATAAGGGGCCGGCAGCATTTCACTCTGCACAGCCAGAAGAAACACACTAACACTGCAGCTGTTTCTACAATCAGAAAACAGCAGAATTGTGCCTCGGTGCCTAAATGCTCCTTCATGTAAACATAGCAGGGAGATCTGTGCTGCTCTGGATGAGTTTGTAGAAGACTGGATTCAACTGTAACAAACTTCCAGCTGTGAGTGGAGAAGAGATCAGTGCTCTGAGTTCATAGAAGGCTGTCTAGACTGAATGCAGGGCTGTGGTATGTAAACAGCTCTTACAAAATAAGACTGCATAGGGAGAGGACACAGCAACATGTGGACTCAGACAGAGAGGGGAGGGGGAAGAGCACACTGACTCGGGAGCCAGCATGAACAGTGAAGGGGGGATGATGTCATCCCCCTTCAGTTAAGAAACACCCAGCTGGGAGGGGAGGAAATTCCCATGGATTTCAGGAAATGAGAGAATCAAGCTTCTGGAAAACAGCCGAACTGATGAAGCGATACATCCCCTTTAAGGGCAATAGACTCCATTCACTTTGATTATAAGGACCTCACGCAGGAAGATGGGTGGAGTGCGAGGTTAAAATGGAGGTGGCGACTTCTCCAACTGCACTATATGAACAAAACTAAAATTAGCCAGCACTTCTATTTCAAATAATCTAGACTCTGGTGTACACTGCTGTGGCTGCAATACAAAAATTAAATTCTCTAAACCAAAATTTCAGTAGTACCTCAGATAAACCCTGTCCATTTATGTGGTGGTCATAGGGAGGAATTATCTGCTCAGAGCATCTTCTGCTCTGGAGGTTTCAGCACAACCACATATTACAGGGTCATGCATTCAATTGAATGAGCTTCTTGTAATACCATTTGTCTCCTGCAGTCACCAATGCAGGGGAGCTGGACGGCGTTCCACAGCTTGCCACTGTGTTATAGGGGTTGTCCGATAGTGTTTAAGAAATGTCCAGGCTTTGGAACTGTTCTTCAATTTTAAAACATTGTACTCACCCCTGAAGCTGCCACTGCTCCGGTGCTCTTCACCAGTCCTGTATCAATCTCGTTACATTAATGGTTACGTGAGGCTGTGGCCAGTCATATAGCGCCAATATATTCTGCCGTGCCCTCACTCACTTTGATCCCTGTCCCATTGAGGCTCACTGTCTAAATTTGTTTTTGGACTGTGGGAGGAAACTGGAGCATCTGAAGGAAATTGTGGCCAGTGGATAATTGCCCAGAGTACCACACTACCTCTTTTGGCTTGCCTTCTTCACATAGGATGTAGTGACACCATTTCTTCTCCTGAGAAGCATGTACAGTAACCTGGCTGTCCATGTGATGTCAAAGAAAATATGATTTATTACAAAAGGCCAATTTCTTCTATGGTTTAGTGCTGATGCCCATTGTAGATGCTTTTGTCATTGGTCAGCATTTGTACAGTGATCAGTCTACATGCTTAACCACTGCATACCGGAAACACCCCACAAGAGCTGCCAGTTTGGAGATGCTCTGACGCAGTTACCCAACCATCACAATTTGGCCCATTTTTCCTGCCTCCAACAAATGAACCTCAAGAAGAGACTGCTCGTTTGCTGCCTAAAGGTATTTTCACACAGGGTAATTTCGGCGTGCATTTCGCGTCGTATTTGAGCTCTAACACGGGCAAGATGAGCGCCGAAGTTACAGTAATCCATAGTTCTCATCGAGAACTATGGATTACACCTCCTCTCCCTGGGCGTACAATATGATCGTATTGTGCGCGGGGAGATAAGTGACATGTCAATTACTTGCGGCGAATATGTGCCGGGAGTAATGCATATCAATGGGGCCGGCGGGCTGCCAGCCCCCCCGCGCCGTGGGAGTATGCGCTGATCAGCGCGACTCCCAAATTACCCACCGTAATTGCGGCCATACTGTACGTGCCGCAATTGCATCGTGTGAACATAGCCTAATACATCCAAAGCGTTGACAGGTGGCATGGTATGAAGATAATACATGTTACTTCACCTTTTAATGTTAGGGCTGATGCAGTCCTAGTATTATTTCCCAGTGGTATGCCCCTCTGTAATTGTATTTTCTTCCGAGAACAAGTGGACCATCAGACAGGTGCACCTATCTTTTGTTGTGTCTGTGAACATCGTGCAATGATGAATGACCTTCCGAGGCTGGAGTTGAGAGCACCTGGTATTAACAGGAGGTCTCTCCTACTACAGTGTTATTCCAGCCTAACCATGTTTATCTTCTGAGATCTGATGGGATCGGGCATTCTCGGGTTATCATAATCCATCATTTTCAAGGTGGTTCTTAAAGGCGTCTTTCTTTTCTCTTGCTTCCTCCTTCTTACATTTATTTGGACTGTGGTGTTGGAATCTGTTTCAAATAATAGAAGCTTTGTGATGTTAAAAGAGGCTCCTACTATTTATTGCTCCAGTTAGGAGGGGAGCGAGGTTGGCCATATTGTATATTTTCCAGAATAATTAGGAAAATGTATGAAGACCCTATCTTGGACATTACAGATATATAATCCATAGTAACCTGACTGTAATGTAGGACATGTAGAATGAAGCTCTATCTGTGTAGCAGTTTGTAACACGGAATTGCCGTGTATGTAGTTACCTTATATATTTAATATTACTATGTTACTAAAGCCCTTGTTCTATGGCGTATTAGGGGTTATGGATGTTATAGTAAAAGGTGCTCCAGTGGCCAATGTGTAGTCAAAGAGTGTTTTAAGTACTTTCTGTAGGTCCACTTTATAACCATTGCACATACAGGGCTTATTAGGATATGGGGAGGCTGGTTCTAAAGTCAACTCCAAATGAGGTTGTCTTCTTCTTTCCTTTGGGGCCCTGATACATTAGGGATACATTATTGTCTCAGCATTTGAGCTCATTGGAGGGTCCTCTGGTGGGCCAGTCCAACCATGCATACACTGCAACCGGGGCATATGGCCTTCAATGACAAGGTATTATAAGCCAGGTATATCCCATCCTTTCGTCTTTAGCCGTGGCTGGCCTCTTTTTACCACTACAGCTAAATGGCAGCAGTTTGCTGTTTTGTCACTGCCCTGCTTTTTTGGGAGAATTGTTTTTCCCCTCTAACTGCATCATATCCTCAGCAATACCACAGTGTAAATAAACACTACGGCCATATGCCTCTGTGTGGCTTTTTGTTTTTCAATGGTGAAATAAGAGAATGCAAGTATCTGTTTTCTAACCACCAAAATCACTTCCTGTGAGTTTGAAGTTCTCCTAATGTGCGTGTCCTTTTCGGAATCATTAGGGTGTCTTTATAAACAGAATATTTCCTAGTTAATGAGTTTACAAAAGAAAATCACAACAACAATAACTTCTATGTTTACCCACTTTTACTTGGTAAATGACTTGTATGTCGCACTGTTAGAAAGCGTTTTATGTATGTATTTATTTTTAGAGAATTTGGCATGTTTTCCACAAAATATACAGTAAATGCTGCAAACTTGCCTTTGACAATTACCATTTGCAGAGTTCTTATTTCATAGCTTGTTTCTCCATGCATGCCTCAGCTCAAGGCTAAAAGAAGCTGCTCAGGAAGCCATGTTTAGGTCCTAAAGGGGGTTTCCTTACATTTATGGCTGACTGGAAAGAGTTTCGAATTTTGGGACTCTCACCTATTTATAGAACAGGAGAACCCTCTCTACAAGGCAAGATGGTTGACAACCATCCACTGACTAAATGGAAAGATGAGCAACCAAAAAAGAAACCTCTCTGATAAGAAGAATTTAAAGGGGTTTTGCCACGAAGTTAAATTGACATGGGAAGCTTGCAAATTGAATAACAAACATTTTCACCATTAATTATTATTAAAAATTCGGGACCGTTTTTGTTTTAGCTGCTCCTTTAGTGATCCATTGTTTACAGATCATCTCCAGGGGATAAGACCAGGGCTGAGAGCTCCTCAGTCCTGGTCGCACATGCTCAGACATCACTTCTCCTCTCAGGCAGCTACTGACTGTTCAAACCCCGGGTGCTGTCACTCTACTCCCGTCCTCTGTCCTCCTTAGTAATTAGTCAAACAATGCAAATAAATAAAAAAGAAACCTCAATGAGGTGTGAGCATTGATAAAGAGAGAAAAAAAACACAGGTTTTGGTTCCTGCAGGGATTTGAACCTAGGACCCTTGTGCCTGGAGGCAAAAACTTTACCTCTCAGCTAGTCACAATGCTTTACATAAACAGACCTTTCTTTAACTAGAGAGAGGAAAGGCCTGGTGATGTCATCCTGCTGAGTCACATGAAATGCAATTCAAACAAATCACACGCCCCCTTCCGAGCACACAGAGCTGAAGAGCCGGATGCAGGAGGTATGAAATGAGATCGTGGCAAAACCCCTTTAAATATGTCCTGCATACGCCCCAAAAACAATCTAAAAAAAAATATGAGCCAGAACCAAGATTAATTTGCAAATAAACAATATGTAGAAAAATTCATAAGAGATTTTATTACTATTAAGACAGAGATGTATCAGATACCACCGGAATAAAACAGGTGGGCAACAGTAGTGAGACAATAAATATTAGAACCAGATTACTACAGTATGTATTTAGTGCATATAAGATTTAAAATAATGACATATATATAAATATCAAAGTGCAAAAACAATGCAACAAAATTCATACCGTGTTTAAAATTATAATTACCCAAAATTCATCCCAGCATACAAAAAGTAGAGTGAAAGTTCAATCAAACAAATGTCCACTACTAGGTAGCCAAGGATTCCAGATGCTTCGTCTGACGGGAGTCCGTGGGTAACTAGTAGTGGACATTTATTTTATTGCACTTTACTTTTTGGGTAATCATAATTTTAAACACGGTATGAATTTTCTTGCTTTGTTCATGCACTTGCACTTTGACTTTAATATATATCATTATATTTTATCTTAAATGTACAAAATATATATTGCAATAACTTGATTCTAATATTTATTGTCTCACTACTGTTACCCACCTGTTTTATTCCGTTGGTATCTGATACTTCATGTCCTGTTTAAAAGGAGTTGTCTCACTACAAGGATTGCTTTTTATGTTAAAGATCTTCCAAAAACAAGTCACTTTGCTATATATGTACATTAGCAGTGTCCTACCTATTCCTAGATATCCCCTCTTGTATGGGCTGCATCAGTTTACTAAGGTCGCTATAGCTAAGACCTGTTTGACCCTCTCCTGATAGGCTGCCAGCGCTGGTTGCTATAGCTACAGACCTGGCTTCTACTGCAGCCCAGTAAACACGCCCCTGAATTCAAAATGAAACCAAGAAAACAGGACTGAGGTGAGATGAATCAATGTAGTGAGACAACCCCTTTAATATTAATTAATAAAATAATCTCTTTTATGAATTTTTTTCTGCATATTGCTTACTTGCAATTGTGGGACACACCCACAATTGGTAACACTCAGCTGATGGATTTAGTAAGTATCTAAGAGAAGACGATCCAGAATTGTTGTTTCAAAGTGAACACACCTATTTACTAAAACAGACCTATCTGGCGCAGCCACAGGTCCTCTTTCAGTCTAGCAGGGACCCTAACTGTTTAAAGTTGGGTGTCGCTACCTTTTGCAGGAGATTCTGGTTTGGCTGATATTTTCTAGTTTTATTTCAAGGTTCTTTCATGGATCTGGTTTAGATTGTGGCCTCCATTGAGAACAGCGACCAATGTGTTTGGTGACGGTATCTGTACAGCAATATATAATGTGTCGGTGCTGGATTAATGAATAAAATATCTTAAAAATACTTGCATGGAAGCTACCAATAGGTGACACTAGAAAGTGGCATTCTTCTAAATGAGAATTATTTTACATGCCTTTTTTTTTTCCAAGGGAGCACTGCCTGGCTTGTAAGACTTCCTACGCCAACTGGTATGCTCTACATAGAGAACAAAATACCCACCGACAGCTAAGTCCAACAATAATCACATTAGAGAGTCTGATAATATACAATGTACTGTATATTCTGATTTGGTAAAGGGCTGAAATCTTTCACCATGGAGAAACCCATGACAAAATGTTTCGCAGGGGAACTTCTATTATTAAAAATGCAATAAAAAAGACCAGTGGCTACCACAATGCAAGTATGAAAGCTTGGTCATTTACCAATAAGTTATAGTTGGCATCCCAGGTAATAGTTTTTTTTAGCTTTTCCCACAATTGCTGGCATCGCCGAATTGTTTGACTGTATTGGGCCAATCACCTTATCCTTGAAGTGTACATTTGTACACAAGGTGAGGATAAATAGGACACCACCATATTAAAAAGCGTAAAAAAAGACCCTGACTTGAGTAATATTTTGAATCTCTGTAGCAAACACATAGTAAGGGTGAGATCAGACAACCAAATCTCTGCCAAGCTAAAATTTCTCCACTGACTTCCATAACAGTTCTTACGTTTTAGAGGAGGAATAATTAAAAAAATAGGAAAAAATAGGAAATATTTTAAATTCTGTACAGTGCTGCCACCCAAACGAAAGGTGCAAGCAACAACGAATGGCTAGGATACATCAGTTTGTGTTTGGAGCTTTGTTTCTGAATGTTTTTTAGTTAAAGGAAAAAAAAAAAGTAAATTTTCTATACATTCCAAGACCGATAGTCCAGAGTGTCTGATAATTACACACCTATGTATCCAAACCATTAATTAAAAAAATTGTACTGTAATAATATCCTCTCCACCCTCTGTGTCAGTTGTCATTTATCGTCACCATTGTATTTGTTCGACATTTGTTATGTAGGTAACCCCCTGAATGTACAGCGCTCTGGAATCAATGGCGCTCTAAAATAAATAATAATAATAATTAAATAAAATATAATGTTATTATTAGTATTTGCCGCCTTTGACTATGATGTTTTGTAGTAAATATAACCTTACAATACATTTAATACAATAGTTGTTGTTATTGTTCATATTATTTCTTTTATATATTTGCTGCCATTGACTGATGTTTTATAGCATAATATAGCTGCGCAAAACATTTAATACAATATAATGTTGTTGTTATTATTAGTATTTGCCGCCATTGACGATGATGTTTTATAGTAAATAAAAAATAATCTTCCAATACATTTAATACAATAGTTGTTACTATTTTTATATAATTGCTGCCATTGACTGATGTTTTATAGCATAATACATGTTGTTATTATTAGTATTTTCCACCATTGACGATGACGTTTTATAGTAAATATTATATAACCTCTAACAATACAATAAATACAATATAATGTTGTTGTTATTATTAATATTTGCTGCCTTTGACTATGATGTTTTATAGTAAATATAATATAACCTAACAATACATTTAATACAATAAAATGTTATTCTTATATTTGCTGCCATTGACTGATGTTTTATAGCATAAAATAGCTTAACAATACATTAAATACAATTGTTGTTGTTCATCTTATTACTTTTATATATTTGCTGCCATTGACTGATGCAATACATTTAATACAATATAATGTTGTTATTATTAGTATTTGCCACCATTGACTATGATGTGATATAGTAAATATAATATAACCTTACAATACATTTCATACAATAGTTGTTATTGTTCATGTTACTTTTATATATTTGCTGCCATTGACTGATGTTTTATAGTGTAATATAGCTTTGCAATACATTGAATACAATATAACGTTGACATTATTATTAGTATTTGCCGCCATTGACTATGATGTTTTATAGTAAATAAAAAATAATCTTCTAATACATTTAATACAATAGTTGTTACTATTTTTATATATTTGCTGCCGTTGACTGATGTTTTATAGCAAACATCATGTAACCTAACAATAAATTTAAAACAATAAAATGTTGTTGTTATTATTAGTTTTGCTGCCACTGACTGATGTTTTATAGTAAGAAACTTTGAACTTTTTTTTGGTTTATTATTTCCAGCGTTTTGCACGTTTTAAAAGTGTCATTCTATCTCCGAGAAACCAAGGACCAATATTTTTCATGTTAAATCTTTTTAATTAAAACGTTCAAAAAAAATGATTGATGTCCACCTTTAAATAATTATCTGATTGTTTAAAATATTAAGCTCCGGTAACATGGCTGGGTGCTTTCATGTTCCAGGAGTGTGACTGCTCCTTTAAACCATATCCTAATGCTTTCAGTTGGTAAAAGCTATTTAATTCAAGGGCACGGCCCCCGCAGTGAAATTCCCACAGCGGCTTTTAGTTTTAGTAGTGAGCGAACTTTTTCCTGCGAAAATTCTGGGGACATCTGGGGAGAAATTGGAAAAACCTGAAAGGCAGCGACAGCCTTATATGAGCGAGTGCGTACGTGCTTTTTTTTTTACGCCTTTATTTAATTTAACATTTGGGGGTCTCGCGGACACATACTCGCTTTGTGACTTCCGGGTGCGGGGGCTTGCTGTCTTTGTAAAAAAACGGGCCCAAATTAGAAAAATAGAGTACTCGGGTTTCTTGTGTTTTGATAAAGTAATACTAAGTACATTGTAAAGGCCAATTACACAAATCATCCCCATATGCCGAAACCAGAGTCTCGTTATGGACTGTATTTATGAATCCTGTGTGAGGAAATGTGCCCACAGGCGATTTGGACCATGTGCGAAAACAGAGCCAATGGGATTGTCAGGGAAGAATCTTTGCAACCCGCGGAAATCCTCCCGCATCTCTCTGCAAGGAGCCCATTGTGCGGGTGCCCGGTTGCTGATTAAAGGCACATTCCCCCGAATCCTCTTAAAAACCCGTAGAACCTGAGCAAATAACATCTCCCCCACCGACACAGGCAGGAAAACACAGCATTAGCAAAACACCTAGACCAGACGAAAAACTTCTTAACAGCCATATTGCTCCCAGTGGAAAGCGCTTGTCGGGGCAATGAGGAGATGTGTTTTTTCTTCTCAATAAGGAGGTCAGGATTAATGTTCGGGCAAAGGCGTGCTAAGCTTTAAGCTGCTTTTCTTATAAAAGGGTGACCCTTTGTTGGCCAGGTCAGGAAAAAAACAGTTTTCCCGGTAAAGTTTATTTTTATCCTACGTGTCTCGTTGACTGGGCAAAATCCATTTTTTTCCCTATAGTTTCCCCCCGGGTTCTTGGTTTTTTCCAGGCTTTTCCCTTTTTTGGGGCCTGCCATGTAAATGAGACCACTACTTAGGTGCTGGCAGGTCTCCACCCAGCTGTGGTTTCACGGGTTTTCTTTGAGCCTTTAAATTCAATCCATTAATTTTGGGGTGATTTTTTTGGGGGGAAGAGAACCTTCCCGAATTTTTTTAACGCTTAATGTACATTTCTTGCATTTACTTTTCACTTTTTTCAAAAATTTTTATGTGTCATTGTATCTAGGATGAAAAAGGTGGGTTCTTTAAAGGGAAATTTTTTCAATTGGCTTGGCTTCTGGGACGCTGGCTTCCATCATTAACATCCCATTCGATGTGGCCAAGAGTCGGATTCAAGGGCCACAGCCAGAACCTGGAGTCATTAAATATCGCAGCTGTTGGAAGACCATTGTTACAGTTTATAGAGAAGAAGGGTATGAGGATTATTTCATTTTCCACTTTATTACATGTGTGCTGGTCACCTCCCTTTACTTCTTATCATGTAGTTTGCTGATTCTTGTCTATTTGAAATAAAACTCCAAGAATCTGGCATGTTTGGTCTTTCAATTTCCCCGACTCTGGGTGGGGCCCGGTCCCCCAAATCTGCTGCTATTTTTCCCCACGGAAGGGGTCTGAAGAGAGATTTGGGCCTTACCCCAAACATCGTTACCCTGGAAAATTTTTTTTAGAGCACTAAATTCTGTAATTAATTAAGAGTTCATTTAAAGTGTTCTGGGACTGGAAATTACAAATCACAGGCCCCCTTCCCATCTTTTTAAGTATATACATAAGGTTGGATTTTTAAAATTTAAATTTTAAAAAACACTTATACTGATTTAATAAATACCAACTACTCAACAATCTCCAAGGTGCATGACTAATGGGCCCGTACGGGGGATGGTGGGCCTCTTAAGCTTTAGACTTTCACATGTCCCTTCATGGCCTTAGGGGGTGTGGATCTTTTTAAACTATAGACTTTCACACTGTCCACTTACTGGCTTGGGTGGGAATGGTGACTCTCTTAAACTATAGACTTTCAAACGTCCACTTACATGGCCTGTACTGGGGAATGGTGGACTCTTTTAAACTATAGACTTTCACACTGTCCACTTACATGCCTGTATAGAAATTGGTGGATCTCTTAAGTTATAAACTTTCACACTGTCTACTTGTCCACTTACATGGCCTGTACTGGGGGATGGTGGACTCCCTCAAGCTATCGACTTTCATGGCCTGTCCTGGGGGAATGGTGGACTCTCTTAAGCTATAGACTTTCTTGGCCTGTACGGGGGGATGGTGGACTCTCTTAAGCTATAGACTTTCACACTGTCCACTTACATGGTCTCTACTGGGGGAGGGTGGACTCTTTTAAGCTATAGACTTTCACACTGTCCACTTACATGGCCTGTACTGGGGGATGGTGGACTCTCTTAAGCTATAGACTTTCACACTGTCCACTTACATGGCCTGTACTGGGGGATGGTGGACTCTCTTAAGCTATAGACTTTCATACTGTCCACTCGTCCACTTACATGGCCTGTACTGGGGGGGAGGTGAGGTAGCCTCTCTTAAGCTATAGACTTTCACACTGTCCACTTACATGGCCTGTACTGGGGGATGGACTGTTTTAAGAGATGGACCCCCACACTGCCGTCTGTCATGACCACCACCAAGGGTGGTGGAATCTCTTAAGCAATGGACCTCCACACTGCCCAAATGTCCACCACTATCTAATAAAATACATTTAGACTACAGGATCATTTAAAATGCCCCTATAGCTTCAACACTATCAGCAGGGGCGTAGCTATAGGGGGTGCAGAGGTAGCAATCGCTACTGGGCCCTGCAGCCTGAGGGGGGCCCAAAAAACCCTTCTGCCACAATGGGAGATACCAGTATTGTAAATCGCACATGGTAGCTGGGGGGCCCATTTGACTTTTTGCACTAGGGCACATGAGCCTTTAGTTACGCCTTTGCTATCAGTAATATATCTTTTTTTTTTTTTTTCACTTGCTGATAAGATAAGTGGTTCATTAAAGAATATCTGTTTTATATAAAGTGTCCTGTATTAAGTTGATGGTAACAAATGGGCAGTATAAGTGAATGCCTCTGGATTCGTGCAGTCTTACAAGATTTCCCCTGGTTTTAAAAAGTTATTTCGGTAATAATTTTGTATTTGATGGGCTGACTAAAATAACTCCTTTTCCAGTTTGTATGTTTAGAATGTCATATACTCCAGAGCTGCATTCACCATTCTGCTTAGTTAGTACTATTGGAGTGCAGTTGTAGAATCTTACCATTAACAACTTAGCTGAGCTCCTGTAATGCATTGCTGTGAATACATTGCATGCTGGGAGAGTCAACACATCCCAGAAGATGATCATCAGAGCAAGCCTGTAGAGACACTGAACCATAAGGGAATACTTGGAGACTGGAGCTCAGGAGCCAACAAAATTGCATCTTTGGGATATGCTGGGTCCCTAAATCAATGCTTCATTTGTGCAGTGTTACTTCAGTTCATATTTTAATGTAGATTATATCTGTATATTAGAAGGGTTGTCTCACCTAAATGACTCCTTTCATTATGTGCTAATAACATAATAGATGAGGGTCCTGAGTACCCATGCAGTAGGAAGGAGATAGTCACCTAGTATCAGTGGCTGCTGCTCAGGTGGACCCGGCCCATCCCACTTATGTGGATAGCTAAACTGTTCTACATTTCCCCTGCATTGGCCCCTGTATGTTTGTGGGCATGATTTAAAATATGGGATGTTGAGATGAAACAATCCCTTTCATCACTGACTTTAAAAAAAAAAATTAAAAAAAAGTCTTCATCCCTTTTCTGCCTTCACTTTGGTACAGACTATGCCTACTGCACAACATATAAGACCAAAGCGGGGGTGGTGTTACAAGCGTATGTAACAGGACTGTGTGGATGTGAAGATCAACATGGTGCTAGCAATAGCATTGAAAGTTGGACAGAGATACACAGTTTAGGTAACATATGTGAGTTTTTTTTAAAAGGGTTGTCTCACTACATTGATTCATCTTACCTCAGTCCTGCTTTCTTGGTTTCACTTTGAATTCAGGGGCATGTTTACTGGCTTCTACTGGCCTGCAGTGACAGGTCTGTAGCTATAGCAACCAGTGCTGACAGCCTATCAGGAGAGATCAAACAGGTCTGTAGCTATAGCAACCAGTGCTGGCAGCCTATCAGGAGAGATCACACAGGTCTGTAGCTATAGTGACCTGAGGAGCTGATGCAGCCCATACAAGAGGGGATATCTCAGAATAGGTAGGACCCTGCTAATGGACACATATTGCAAAGTGACTTGTTTTTGCAAGATCTTTAACATAAAAAGCAGCAATCTCTGTAGTGAGACAACCCCTTTAAGGCTTTAAGATTGCTATGATACCACATTATTCTCTTCAGTTCCAATAAACTGCAATTAGATTACTATAAAAATCTAATAACTAAAAGGCATAAATCCATGATGTATGATGGCTTCTTGCATCCTTAAAGGATTATATTTACAAGTCCTGATCACATATTCTTTTGCTGGACCACTGTGTACACGTATCTGATTATAGTCCAAACACAATATTAAGACTTATCAATTACTTCCTTTTCGTGTTGATTATAATAGTGCACACACTTTCTAATATAATGTGTAACACCTGTTTTCCATGTCTTTCAGGTTCCTGGCTCTCTACAACGGTCTTCTTCCAAAGATCATGCGGCTCGGGCCTGGTAATTCCTGTCCTAATTATCCTCGTTAGCAGTTGTATATGAAGTCATTCTAGAGTCGGTAATCGGATCTTTATTAGGTGTTATCATTATTTGCGGCACTATAATTACAATCTTGTACAAAAAAGCTGCAGGACATTATTCTCAATTAGCCACCGGTTTATGTATCAAGCTGATTAATAGCTTCATTTAGCATTAGTAATTTACTGTTCCATCTGTTTGGGTCTAAACCCAGAGCCAGGACCATGTTTAAAGGGGTTGTCTCACTACAGGGATTGCTTTTTATGTTAAAGATCTTGCAAAAACAAGTCACTTTGCAATATGTGTCCATTACCAGTGTCCTACCTATTCTGAGATATCCCCTCTTGTATGGGCTGCATCAGCTCCTCAGGTCGCCATAGCTACAGACCTGTTTGATCTATCCTCATAGGCTGCCAGCGCTGGTTGCTATAGCTCGAGACCTGGCTTCTACTGCAGCCTAGTGGAAGCCAGTAAACACGCCCCTGAATACAAAGTGAAACCAAGAAAACAGGACTGTGGTGACATGAATCAATGTAGTGAGACAACCCCTTTAATGAAGGCTGAAAACTTAAGAGGATCTTCATTCACATCTCCTAAGCGGAGGGGACTGTGTATAGCAGGAGGTGTCAGTAAAGGAGCGCACACTTCCCTCCACCTGTCTACACCTACTTTTCAGCTTTGCATTTTCTCTTCTTTGTGCGCTTTCAGAGTCAAGAATTTAAGGTAAATTTTTGGCACCAGTGCCATATTGCGCAAACTTGTTCAGTTTGGTAACTGTCAAGAAGCTTTTGGATTTTGCTCTCCATTGTCCACTAAATGCACACCTCAGGTTATTTGAGGATGGATTGATTTGTTTATTTTCCTCTGTGTTTGCACGAATGTTACATAATCAATTGGGATTGAAAACTGTAGATCTCTTGTAAATTCTAAGGTTTCTAAATCAGATGTTTAATTACCGGGGTTTTTATGCTGGAAGAATTAAGGTATCTTTATAACCAATGCCTGGAGGCAAGTGCCTCTTTATGAGGTGGGGTTTGGAATACGCAGAATAGCCCATATTACAGATCTGTCCTATATGGATTTAGAAAGGGTAATGTATCTCAAGGATGCGAGGTACCTAAGCAGAGAGAGCAGCTAACACCCGCCAGTGGGATTGCGCCACGCTCCTGCCACAAAGCCCCTCACCGGTATTAGGACGTACTCATACATCCAATGTCGGGGTTAAAGGAGTTGTCTCACTACAGGCTTTCAGCCTACTTCAATGTTTCTGGCAGCAAAGGATTTTTGAATTCAGGGGCGTGCTTCTTGTCTGTCTCTTCTCCTCCCCCTTCCCCCTCTTCCCTCAGCACACAGACAGCTCTCCTCCTCTGACTGCAGTAACTTCTATACAGCAGGGGGAGGGCGAGGGGTCTGCTGCTCACTGCTGGATCAGCTGCACTGTGCGGCTGCTGTGGCTGAGCTCTTGCTGCTCCTCTCCACTGAGTCAGGAGACAGCAGGGAGAGGGCTGATCTATGAGTGGCTATGGAGCAAGAGGTCTGTGAAGCTGTGTATGCTAATAGCAGAGCAGAGGGGGATGCAAGTGTTCCTTTACCCCCTGCTTAACATACAAATCTCCATAGACATCTCAAGCAACAACAAACAAACCCTGTCAGAACCGACACAGGGCAGCTGTGAAGTGTGTTACTATAATCAGGATGTGTCACTAATACAGCAGAGCAGGGAGGGAGATGAACCGTTCACATGCCCCCCTGATCTGTTCTATTAGTATAGTCAGAGCTCCACAGACACATCATGATTATAGTAACACACTTCACTGCTGTCACATCTACTGACCACAGATCAGCCTCACCTCTGCTCTCCTCAATCTGTGTAGAGAGCAAGAGGGAGCAGGCACACACAGGGTTAATCCAGCTACACAGACACAGAAGCCAGAGCCCTCCCCCTCCCTTCCCTACAGAAGCATACTGTGCAGGAGGGGCTCTGTGCTGACCTATATTCAGAAGCAGATGAGTCACCAGCACTGGCAGCCAGTGAGATAACAATCAACAGGTCGGCTGCTATAGTGATTTGAGAAGCTAATGTACTCCTACTACTAGGGATAACTCAAAATCAGTAGGACATTTGTAATGAACATATATTGCAAAGCTGCTTGATTTTTAAAGATCTTTTAATTAAAACCCAATCATTGTAGTGAGACAACCCCTTTAATTCACATGTGACTCAGAAGAGTCTTACAATTCCTGACGCCAAGTCAGGAAAGTCCATTTATACACACAGCTGTTTTAGAGTGTTTGCCCCTCATCAGTGCAGAGTAGAGCTTACTGGCTGGCTGGGTGACAGGTGAGTGTGGTTTAGAAGGGGAATGTATCTCGCTGGGAAAACGAGCACCATGTCGATGTGTGAGGATTTAATCGCCTTTTCCACCTCATGGGATATTTTGCATATAAACAAAGGCTTATGGGAAGGAGCTGAAGAGCTCACCAGCGCCATCTATTAGCCAAATACCCCTAACTTTTTGTGAGTAGTGAATTTGAAAAATTCTCCAATTACCTGTCCCTACATGTTTGCAGCTAATATTTATAGTGAGACAACCCCTTTAACAGTACGGTTCCCTCACAATCCTGTGCTGATACAGAGTTTTCCATTTATTTTTATTACAGATACTTAAGGACCGCATCTGTGAGAAAACCTTCTAATAATTTACCCGTAATAGAGATTAAACTTACAGACCTATAGTTTCCGGGTTGACTTTCTTCCCATTTTTGAACATAAACATCATATATGCTATTTAACAGTCTGTCTTTATAGTGTCAATAAATATTAGAAATAAGAATCCATTATCTGACATAATTCCCTTAGAATACAGGGGTGTATAACAATAAATAGTCGGACCCACACATTGAAGTAGTATACAGTTTTAGGCACCAGTGCACAGGAAAGACATTGTAGAGCTTGAACAGGTTCAAAGACGGGCAACAAAAATAATTAAAGGACTGGGTGGACTACAAGACCCAGAAAGATTAGCAAGATTAGGGTTATTTAGTTTAGAGAAAAGACGGCTTCGGTGGGGGGGGACGGACATAACATGTATAAATATATCAGAGGTCAATATGGAGATTTCTCCCATAATCTATTTATACCCAGGACTTGATCAAGAACAAGGAGGTGTCTTCTTCATCTATAAGAAAGAAGGTTTCTACATAAACATAGAAAGGGATTCTTTACTGTAAGAGCAGTGAGACTGTGGCACTCTCTGCCAGAGGAATTTATGGTGATTTCAATAACAGTGTTCAAAACGGGTCTGGATGCATTTCTAGATGTAATAATATAACAAGTTATAGTGACCAGGTTTCTGTTGAAGGGTCTGGATACATTTCTAGATGTAATAATAGAACAAGTTATAGTGACCAGGATTCTGGAGAAGGGTCTGGATGCATTTCTATAGTGTAATAACATAACAAGTTATAGTGACTGGGATTCTGGATAAGGGTCCTGATACATTTCTAGATGTAATAATAGAACAAGTTATAGTGCCCGGGACTCTGCAGAAGGGTCTGGACCAGGCGCGGTCTGGGCCGCCGGGGGACCGGTGAATCACCCGGTGGGCCCCCCCCCCCCCCCGAGCCGCTGTGGGCCCCGGAGGCAGTGCCGTCGCTCCCCGGCCGCGCATCCGGTCACTGGACGCCCGGGACCCGCGTCCCGAGCGCCCAGAGACCGCCCGGGATTGGGGGACTAATGTCCCCGACTCCCGGGGCTGCGCGGTGTCAGCGGAGCACAGCGCCACTAGCGCTGCGCTCCGCTGCTCTCCCTGGCAGGTGTAAAGCGCTAGGCCTTCAGCCTGCCGGGCGCCGGCCCCTACTGCTGACGTAGGCGGCGCGGTGACGTCGCTTTATCGCGCCGCCTATGCAGGGCGCCAGTACGGAGCCGGCGGGGAGCTTGGAGCGGCCGGGACCGGCCAGGAGCGGGAGCCGGAGCCAGGTAAGTGGTTGGTTGTGTTTTTTTTTTTTTGTTTTTTTTTTAAAACTATTTAAGGGGGCCCCTGACTACTAAGGGGGGCCCTGGCTAATAAGGGGGCCCCTGGCTAATAAGGGGGCCCCGGCTACTATTGGGGGCCCCGGACTACTAAGGGGGGCCCTGGCTACTATTGGGGTCCCTGGCTACTATTGGGGGCCCCTGACTACTATGGGGGGCCCTGGATACTAAGGGGGACCCTGACTACTAAGGGGGCCTGACTCTAAGGGGGCCTACACTAAGGGGGGCCTGGCTACTATTGGGGGCCCTGGCTCCTACTGGGGGCCCCGTCTACTATTGGGGGCCCTGGCTACTAAGGGGGGCACTGGCTACTATGGGGGGCCATGGCTACGATTGGGGGGCCCTGTCTTCTATGGGGGGCCCTGGCTACTATTGGGGGCCCTGGCTTCTATTGGGGGCCCTGGCTACTATTGGTGGCCCTGGCTACTATGGGGGCCCTGGCTACTATAGGGGGCCCTGGCTACTATGGGGGGCCCAGGCTAAAATGGGGGGGCCCTGGCGACTATGGGGGGGCCCTGGCTACTAAGGGGGCCCTGACTACTATGGGGGCCCCTGAATACTATGGGGGTTCCTGGCTACAAAGGGGGGCCCTGGCTACTATGGGGGGCCCTGGCTACTATTGGGGGGCCCCTGACTACTATGGGGGCCCCTGACTACTATGGGGGGCCCTGGCTACTATTTGGGGGGCCTGGCTACGATTGGGGGCCTGGCTACTATGGGGGGCCCTGGCTACTATGGGGGGCCCTGGCTACTATGGGGGGCCCTGACTACTAATGGGGGCCCTGACTACTATGGGGGCCCCTGACTACTATGGGGGCCCTGACTACTAAAGGGGGGCCCTGGCTACATAACGGGGGCCCTGGCTACATAAAGGGGGGCCCTGACTACACAAAGGTGCCCCTGGCTACTAAAGGGGCGCCCTGGCTACTAAAGGGGGGCCCTGGCTACTAAAGGGGGGCCCTGGCTACTAAAGGGGGGCCCTGACTACATAAAGGGGGGCCCTGACTACTAAGGGGCCCCTGGCTACATAAAGGGGGCCCTGACTACCTAAAGGGGGGCCCTGACTATCTAAGGGAGCCCTGACTACCTAAAGGGGGCCCTGACTACCTACACACTAGCTAACGGGGGCCCTGACTACCTACACACTAGCTAAAAGGGGGCCCTGACTACTACACACTAGCTAAAGGGGGGGCTGACTTACTAGCACACTAGCTAAAGGAGGCCCTAACTACCTGTATACTACTAAAAGAGACCTTAAATGTGGGTATACTCCCGAAAAGAGACCCTTAACTGCCTGTATACTCCCTAAAAGAGACCCCTAACTGCCTGTATACTACCTAAAGGAGGCCTTAACTGCCTGTATACTACCTAAAGGAGGCCCTAACTGCCTGTATACTACCTAAAGGAGGCCCTAACTGCCTGTATGCTACCTAAAGGAGCCCTAACTGCCTGTATACTCCTCAATTAACTCAAGGGGGTTAGTCCTTTCCCCACCCTCCAACCCCTTAGGGTACTAGGCCTCTAAGTTATGGCTTGTACCCGCTCTCCCACCCCTGGGTAGTTTGTACAGAGGTGGGAACAGATAAAGAGGTGCTGGAAAATTGAGGATTCTAAGATATTTGTGTGTAATTTCTGCAGGGATGAGTTGTGGCCGGGACAAGTCATCATGGCGGTATGGAACGGAAGCAGAAGAAAAGGGAAAGAAAAGGGAACGACTCATGAAAGAAGAGAACGACTCCTCAGATAGGACGTCTCCGGTGAGTCCCTGGATGTAAGGAGTTATGTTACTTCTATATTGGATCAGTGCTGTATTCACTGTAATGTGAACTGAGCTGGTGTCTGACCTCATGTGGTCTCTATATGGTGGTTTTTGTAGGTTTTACCTGAGCTGGTGTGTCTGACCTCTATTGGTCTCTATATGGAGGTGTTGTAGGTTATATTGGCGTTAGTATAGTGGCAGTGTTGTAGGTGTGGGTATAGTGGCAGTGTACACTTGTCCCTGACTGTAAGAGTGAGGGAACACCTGACTCTGTGATAGGAGTTACACTTTATTTCTTGCTGGTGTTTATTTAAGAAGGTGATGAGGGGCATGACCAAGAGAAACATGGAGGGGGATATTGTATGTGGGTGGAGGGGGATATTGTATGTGGGTGGAGGGGGATATTGTATGTGGGTGGAGGGGGAAAATTGTATGTGGGTGGAGGGGGATATTGTAAGATGGTGGAGGGGATATTTGATTGTGGGTGGAGGGGATATTGTATGTGGGGTGGAGGGGGATATTGTATGTGGGTGGAGGGGATATTGTATGTGGGTGGAGGGGGATATTGTATGTGGGTGGAGGGTAAAATTTTTTGGGTTGGAGGGGGATATTGTATGCGGGTGGAGGGGAATATTGTATGTGGGTGGAGGGGGATATTGTATGTGGGTGGAGGGGATATTGTATGTGGGGTGAAGAGGGGTATGTGAATGTGGGTGGAGGGGATATTTTAATGTGGGTGGGGGGGGTATTGTAGTGTGGTGTAGGGGTTATTGTATGTGGTGGAGGGAATTATGTATGTGAGAGCTGGAGGACTTATTGTATGTGGGTGTAGTGGATATTGTATGGGGTGTGAGGGATATTGTTCGATATGGGGGTGAGGGGATATTGTATGGTGGGTGGAGGGGATATTGTATGTGGTGGAGGGGTTATTGTATGTGGGTGGAGGGGATATTGTATGTGGGTGGAGGGATATTGTATGGGGATGGAGGGGGATATTGTATGCGGGTGGAGGGGGATATATGTTGCGGGTGAGGGGATATTGTATGCTGGGATGGAGGGGGATAGTTGTATGCGGGTGGAGGGGGATATTGTATGGGGTGGAGGGGATATTGTATGCGGGTGGAGGGGATATTGTATGCGGGTGGAGGGGATATTGTATGCGGGTGGAGGGGGATATTGTATGCGGGTGGAGGGGATATTGTATGTGGGTGGAGGGGGATATTGTATGTGGGTGGAGGGGGATATTGTATGTGGGTGGAGGGGGATATTGATTGAGGGTGGAGGGGGATGTGGATGGAGCTACTTAGCCCTGTGTCTATGATATGTTAGACTGACATTTGTGTGAGACAGACAGATATGTGACTCACTTGCTATTGTACTACACATTACAGTTATGTGGCAAAATTCGCACATTTATGTCCGAGAGGCCGGTAATATTTTTACATACAGTAGGGTGGGCCCCCCAAGATCAACTCCCCTGTGGGCCCCAGACCCCCAGTCCGACACTGGTCTGGATACATTTCTAGATGTAATAATATAACAGGTTATAGTGACCAGGATTCTGGAGAAGGGTCTGGATACATTACTGGAGATGTAATAATATAACAAGTTATAGTGACCAAGATTCTGGAGAAGGGTCTGGATACATTTCTAGATGTAATAATAGAACAAGTTATAGTGACCAGGATTCTGGAGAAGGGTCTGGATACATTTCTAGATGTAATAATATAACAAGTTATAGTGACCAGGATTCTGGAGAAGGGTCTGGAGACATTTCTAGATGTAATAATAGAACAAGTTCTAGTGACCGGGATTCTGGAGAAGGGTCTGGATACATTTCTAGATGTAATAATGTAACCAGGATTCTGGAGAGGGGTCGCTGATCCAGGGATTTATTCCGATTTATAGATTGGAGTCAGGAAGGAATTTTTTCCCTAAAATGAGGACAATTGGCTTCTACCTCATGAGGTTTTTGCCGTCCTCTGGATCAACATTATAGCACAATTGGCTAAACTGGAAGAACGTCTGTCTTTTATCAGCCTTACAACTATGTTATTATAAATATGTTTTCTTTCTATCTCTAAATCTAGCTGAAAATTAAATTTCCCTCTCTGCATTTAGTGGAGTAACAAAGGCATTATGGAATGAGAGCTGAACGCTCTATGGACCTCTATTAGATGTAGCCATCCTCAATTCATAGTTACAGAGTTAGTACGGTTGAAAAAAGACACGTGTCCATCAAGTTCAACCAAGGGTGATAAAATGTGGGTGAAGGGAGGGAGACAAGGATTTTAAGCCCAGCCTCCCCTCTGGTGAATGCCCTGAACCCACAAGGCAAGAACCAATCTGCTCCAGTAGAGACCCCATCTCTGACCCCAGAGCCGCCACCAGCCAGGATCCAGAATTTACATGGCTACGTACGCATTAATATTCTTTAGTTTCAGGTAGGTATCTAAGCCTTTCTTGAAACCCCCAACTGTTACTGCTGTGACCAGCTCCTCAAGCGGCTATTACACAGATTTACAGTTCTTACAGTGAAGAACGCTTTTCTACTCTGGAGATTGAATCCTTTTTTTCTCTAGCCAAAGGGAATGTCCCCTTGTCTTTTGATGGGGCTTTACTTGAAATAATTTTTCCCCATACTTTTTGTAGGGACCATTTATATATTTATATAAATTAATTATGTCCCCCCGAAGCCGTCTTTTCTCAAGACTAAATAAGTTCGCTTGACACTCACTGAGTCTCGGAAAACATAAAGGATTCATACCAAGCTAGTATTGCTCATCTGCATACAGCTGTTTCGGGGTTTTTCCCCTCGTCAGTGCAGAGCAGAGCTTGCTGGCTGGGTGGAGTAAACAGTCTTTGTACACATTGGCAGACAGTGGTCATGACTTTGGATTGCGTATGATGCAAAGGCAATGTAACAGTAAAATAACAGTCCCATCCATAGCAAGAGAAGTTAACAATGTGTGTGCTCAGAAAACCAAACAATGTAAACCCTTAGGTTTGGGGTTTTTTGGGGGGGCACCCTGAAGTTATAACAAATGGGTTGTTTTTCTTTAGTTGTACACAATGTCTTAGCAGATATTAACATACCCCCATGTCCTCTTGTCTGGTATGCGTTACCTGTATTTTGTTCCTCAACCACATTCCCTCATTGTAAGCAATAACCATCTGCATGCAAATAATTGATTTAAAATCCATGTCCCTATTGTGCTCTATTTGCAGGCGGTGCAGTGATGCTGCTCGTGTATGAATATTCTTATGCCTGGCTGCAGAAGCATTGGTGACCTCGACAGAACTGCAATCTGCCATCTCTTTGCACAGTGTCCTCAGGATGTGGAAGACCAACATCGCGGAACTAGATGTACACTGTATATTGAATTGCTGAAATTCTCAATGGAATACACCAATACAACTATGTAAAATATTAAAGGGGGGCGCCACACTTTAACATTGAGGGGCGCCCTTTTGGATAGGCAAAAAGGGGTTCTTTGTTTTTATGCTTGTACTTTTAGGATTTTGGGCATTTTGGTATGCACTTTCCAATTTTCCAAGGAACTGGGTTTTTTTTGGGTTTTTTTTTTAATTAGAGTGGAATCGAGTTGTAGGCTTAGGTCCAACAGAGGTGAGTCTGATTGTAGTGTCCCATTTGCGGAATTTTGCCTTATTGTGATAGGTGGGCTCACACAATATAATCAAGACTTGCCCTGAGAACCTCCCATTAATAAGCAGGTAGTAGTAAATATAGCAGTAATGTGTATTTTTTATCATAATGTTTAAGATTTTCCATCAATACATGGTGGGGGTCCAATCTTTCAACACAATGAAGGGACCAAACCACTCGTGATTGCCTTGTTCCCCAACCAAAAGCTGCTCCATGTGCGGTCATACCGGTTACTACATCTCGCCTTTATGCCCCCTTTGTGCTGAAAACTGGCCCCCCGGGGCAAAGGGCCTGGAAACTCCTTTTGGCACTGAAGTACTAACCTTTTGTAATTAGTAAATACCACCCTAGTTTCAAAACCGCCTTAAAATTTTTTCCCAGTAAAGAAACATTTTTGGCTGCCTTTAAATTGGGACACTTAGATGAAGGTTGAGGTTAAACCCCTTGGGGACCCCTGGGCCCAAAGTATGAACCTGTTTGGGTCTAAGACTCCCTTTTTTCCCCATAGGTTTAGGGCAAAAGAGTGAGTTTAGACATAAACATTTTTCATACAGGGGCCCTTAGGCTATGTTCACAAAGGCCATCTGCGGGAGTAATTCAGTCCGAATTAAGTGCCGAAGTGCGCCAAATTTCGGGCCAAAACCGTCCCAGTAACTACGGTAATCCACAGTTTTTCACAGAGAACTAGGATTAGTCTCCTTCCCCTGCTCGGCGAAAACGCCGAGGGGGAATAACTCACATTTACTTTTTGCGCCGATAGCGCCGCAAGCAGTGATTGTCTTGGGCCGGTGGGGGTCCGGGGCCCCCCGGTCCCTTCCCCTCCCCCCCCCCCGCCCCCCCCACAGCGTAATGCGGGCCTAAAATTAGCCCCGCATTTGCCGTGTGAACAAGCCTTTTGTCAACATATGTAGTATTTTGCAGATCGGGACCTTTTATTGTTAATCCCAAACAGTAGGTTTATTTACTCATGGCCTTGCTTTGGGCCTGTGCCAGCCCCTTTTTAAGTGAAAACCCTTTAAAGTACACCAAAAAGGGAAACTAAAAGGTGTGGGTGTAAAAGGGGGCGGAATGAAGTCTCTAGTCACATCCATGCAAGGAAAGCTAAAAAATGACACCGGTTCATCACGTCCAACCTACAATACTATCATGCATTTGAACCTACATCTGTATAGACTTTATTCCTTCTCCTCATTTACCCCAACTAATATGTAGCTGCTTTCACCTGCAGCAATTTAACAGAGTATGTTCATATTACAAAGTTAGACGCTCTATATACCTTATTTTATATTAGTCTGGTTCCCCTTTAAAAGATTAAATATGTATATGCTTAATCCCAAGTATATTTCAGGTGGTTGGTAAAACCCCCTTTTACATATGTCAATATAGAAAGAAAAATTGTTGTGATTTCGAATTTGTAATTTGATATAATTGATTATTACTTTTATATAAAACGAGTTGTACTGGATTAGAAAAACATGTTTGCTTCCTCCAACAGCCTCACCCCTGACTACAGGTTGTGTATGGATTCAGCCAGCCCTAGTCCCAAGTCTAGTCTACACTGCATCGGACAAAAAACGGCCCACAAGCGGACGTTTTTTTCTCTGAAGCAGGACCGCGGTTTCTGTCACGCTTTGTACCAAAAAACTGCGGTCGCTCCTCGTTTTCCTGACGTCGCCCATACAATTGTATTGTATGGGAAGACGGCAAGAAAACGAGAAGCGCCGGCGTGTTATACAACACGTTGCATAATACGCCGCTGCCGAAAGACGAGCGGAGGAAAGACGAGCTGTGGAGACTGCGGCTCGTCTTTCCTATTGCCGTCTATGGGGCCGCAGGAACGATCGTATCTTCGGCGCTTTTAAAAAAACGAAAAGCGCCGAAGATACGAGCATAATCCTGTGCAGTGTGGACATAGCCTTACAGAACCTGTGGTCCGGTCTGGCAATGTTTCCAGAAAGAAAGGAACCATGTATGTCTGATCCCGTAGAACTCCTTTAGGAGGTTTTCCATCTCTGTGAAGGTCTGTACTTTGACTCTCTTTTTTGTAATGGGTGTACATTGTGGATGTGCCTCAGAAGGTCAATAAAAGGTTGGCGAGATTGTTTTTATAATTCTTGTGTGGGCTTGTGTGTCAGATCCATTTACCAGAATGTGACAGACACACTCATCTTCCTTGCCTCACTCTCACTGTGGAGTCATTTACTACACAAAGGAATGGCTAGAAGTGCACATTCTTGTAGCCTTACCTTTCACCGGTTTATGTGTTTAGATGTATTTACATGTGTGGATCTATTGATCTGTCTCTCCATTTATCTCATCTACTGCTTTGGTTTTTCAGTTTACCTGCTATCATGCAATAGTCATATATAGAATTCTCGATAACTCCACCATAACATTTCCATGTTGTAGTAGGAAAATAAGATCCCGAGGACCTACAGTGTATACCGACGTGAGTACATTCTCTCTGCTCTGTTGATATTGACATTATAGAAACTGGTAATAAATAAAATAGCAACAATTTATAACAAAAAAAACAAGAAAGAAAGGTGATCTATGCAAGGGCTCATCCCCACGGCTTTCTCCCACCGGTATTTGTCTGGTTTGTGTGCCGTCCCCACGGCCGTGGGAGGACGGCTTTTCTCCGCGATGAGCAGAGAGAAGCCCTCCCCCTTCACATTGAGATGTTCATAAACCGTCTGAAAACCGGACGGAAGAATGAACCTCAACCACCTTTTCTCGGGCGGAAAACCCGTGCAGTGGGGACTGCTGCAAGGGTTTTTCATAGCGGTCTGTGTAAAAATTTGCGGACGGTTTATAAGACGGTCTGCAAAACCGCAAACCGTCTGAAAAACCGGCCGCAAACCCGTGCCGTGGGGACATGCCCTAAGAGAACTTATACAATGGCATGATGGTACAAAAAAAATCTGTGCAGAAAGTCCTTTCAAACAAACTTGCCAGAAAAGCATTTAGTGTACATAACATATTTGCGGG
This sequence comes from Phyllomedusa bahiana, assembly GCA_025379985.1. Classification (NCBI taxonomy): domain Eukaryota; kingdom Metazoa; phylum Chordata; class Amphibia; order Anura; family Hylidae; genus Phyllomedusa; species Phyllomedusa bahiana. The sequence continues at coordinate 98,411 of JAODAL010009373.1, forward strand.
GCGTTTTTTGGCACGTAATTGTGCTGCAATACATCCGAACTACGCCCTGCAAATACGGTAGTTCATAGCTCTCATTGAGCGCTATGATCATCTGCCGTTTTTCCTAGTGTACAATACGCACCGGGGGAAAGAATTGCCATGTCTCTTCTTCCTGGCGCGGAAGTGAATGTCAGTGGGAGCACTTCTGAAGTACGCACCAGCCAACACGTCTTCTAAAGCAGCAGGCGTATAGAGGTGCGCATAGTACGTGCTGCAATGCGCCATGTGAACATACCCTAACTGAGATATGATTGTCTGGGATTTCAGGCCCAAAACCTGAAGCTGATTCCAATTTAAACATTTCATTTTCTGATTTCTTCTGCCTGCAGTGTTGTCATGATGACTTTTTGTAGGTTAAAAACACTAAGGGGGAGATGTATGAAAACTGTCTTGGTCTAAGACTTTCTTGGTCTAAGACTTTCTTTGTTGCTCATAGCAACCAATCATAGCTCCTCTTTCATTTTTTCAGAGCACTATATCAAATGAAAGGGGAGCTCTGCTTTGTTGCTATGGGCAACAAAAAGTCTTAGACCAAGACAGTTTTCATACAGATGGCCCTAAATATTACAAATATGGCAGACATGTTTGGTGAGTGGAATCCATACAAGATTTTCATGATGACATTGCAATTTAGAAAAATCTAAATAATTGCCTTAAAATCTCCTAAGGCTATGTTCACACGGCTTAATTGCAGGACGTATTTCGCCTCGCAATTACGCCACGTGTACGGGGGCAGGGGGGGGCGACCCCATAGACATTCATTATCCACGGCGCGTATACGCCGTGAATAAGTAGCATGTAATTTCTCTCCCCGATCGCCGGATTGTGCGAGCAGGGAGAGGAGACATAATCCATAGTTCTCTATGAGAACTGTGGATTACCATAATGACTGGGACGTATTTCAGCCCGTAGTTCGCGCAGTACGGCGCGAATTACGGACTGAAATACGTCCCAGAATAAGCCGTGTGAACATGGCCTAAGAGAACATCATAGTCTGTTTACTTCAAGTTGATTTATAATTATTACAAAAACAGAAACAAAAAACATTTTACAACTCTTTTGACACTATTGATCGCAATTATGTCTGTAACATAAATAGACAATTTAGATTTGTCTAACTTGTTTTAACAACAGAAGTAACAGGTAAGGCCATGGCACCGGTTTGCGGCCGGTTTTTTAGACAGTTTACGGTTTTGCAAACAGTATAAAAAACCGGCCGCAAACTTTTACATGTCCCCACTGCACAGGTTTTCCACTCGGCCACCCGAGAAACATTGTACAGGCATGTCCCCACTGCACGGGTTTTCCACTCGGCCACCCGAAAAACATTGTACAGGCATGTCCCCACTGCACGGGTTTTCCGCCCGGCCACCCGAGAAACATTGTACAGGCATGTCCCCACTGCACGGGTTTACCACTCGGCCACCCGAAAAACATTGTACAGGCATGTCCCCACTGCACGGGTTTTCCACTCGGCCACCCAAAAACATTGTACAGGCATGTCCCCACTGCACAGGGTTTTCCACTCGGCCACCCCGAAAAACATTGTAC